>VZUI01044641.1:0-177963 GCA_013401135.1 Cettia cetti | reverse complement strand
GGCCGGACCGAGAGCGCAGCCTGGCGGCCCCGAGCCGCCCCCGCAACCCGCCGGGCTGCGGCTGTCACCCCCCGCGCGGCACCGTCCCGGCGCGCAGCGGCACGTCCCACCACCCTCCTCCCCTCTCCGCACAAATTGGGGGTTCCCCCCTCCTCCCCTTCCCCGCCAACCCGGCGCCGCTGCATCAGTAGGGATGCTACACGGGCCAGGGTGAGGAGGTGCGGTCCAGCGCAGGGCTGGAGATTGCACCCCCACCGCTCCTCCGGATCATCGCGGCGGCGCGGGGGCTTCTTCCTTCCAGAGCCTGCCTACAGCTGCATTGAAGACGGCAGCGGCAGCACACGGCAAAATATTTGGGATGGTCTGCACGGGACCTGTCACCGCTGCAGCGCACAGTATAAACACCGCAAAGGTATGAACCACCCTAACTCCGCCATTCAGGAGCCTGGGAAACGCGAGCATTCCGCACTCCTATGAAAAAAAACCGACCGAGGTATCTCTAAAGGATGCGAGGCAGTTCTTGGAGTTGGGGAACTGCAATACCGTGTAACACAGGAATCGACAACAAGTTGTGTCACAAGCTCAAGTCGGTGCGGTTCTTAAGGCGCCACAGAAAAATTATTCAGTTGAAAATCAGCACACATCAAGTGTGCACGTAGAGGGCAGGAAAGGGGCCCTTTATGTATTTGGGGTGATCGTATGGGGAAAGGATCAAAGCAGAAAGCTCCTCACACAGCCAGCTCCCTGTCCAAGTCTGACCACGATAGTTTTGCCTTGTGAAAATAAGCAGTTTGACAAGGAAAACCCTTGAACAATTCTGTCAAATGTCCAATTGCTTCATTCTCCCACTCAAAGTTTCCTTCTCACCAAAGCACAGCTTGGCAGCCTTTGCATTCTGCAGGCAGTGAATCCATCTTGTGATGCTTCTCCCCATCCCCTTCCCAGTTGCAGCCCCTGGGAGCATCCCCCTGCCCAGACCACCCTATTGTTCAGCACCGATCAGGTTTCTGCCTCCTCACTTGCCTCAAAAGGTGCTCTGACCCTTGACACGGCTGAACTACCCCCAGGAAGGGGTGGGGGGGGAGAGCTGCACCTGGGAGTGAACATGGCAAGGAAAAGTCCCAGGGGTAGTAAAACAGAAATTGCTTTAAGCATCATGAATAAAACCAAGCTGATACCCATGAAAACAGCATGTGGCAAGCTAACTACCATCTCACCAGCCTAGGTTAAGCTCTGACTCAAGTTTGGCAAGCTTCAAGTTTGGCAAGCTTCTATCGGAGGACTAGGTGAAAATATCACCCCAGCAGTCCAAGTTTACCAGTTATCTTGGTTCTCAAATAAAACTACTAACGTTTTACCAGGAGAAATGGTTGGCCTACCCTTACCAGGCAGCAAAATCACTGACTGTGACATGGGCCAGGATTTCATTCAGCAAGTGGTGGCTCAGAGAGGCAAGAAGGCATCACACGGTGACTCAGGGGTTGTACCCTCCGGACCCTTTGCAGGTTGGGCTGGTGCCTGCTGCACGTTCTCCAACATGAAACCTGATGATACTGGTGTTCGGACAGTTCTAGCACTCTTGCAAAGCACCCTCCACTCCAGCCCTGCCATGGGCAGGCAGGCTAAAAGAGAGTTTTTGCTCTTAAGGAAAGGAGCCAGCTCTTGGCAAAGGCTCAAGCAGCTGATGCATAACACTTCAGAAAAGCATCGAAGGGAGAGTCGTAGCCCAGCTGTTCCCCTCATTCTGTGGCAATATGGGAACTGAAGTTTTCTCAGACTCTCTCAGACCGCTTCTCTTTCCTTCAGATGACTTGCTGCATTTTTCATCAAGCAAAAGGACAAAGGAACGTGATGATTTTATGACCAGAAGCAGTTCCAAGAAACCTCCATCCTTGTGCATACACACAGTGACCACCTTGAGGAATACAATGCGTATGTCCACACATTCACCTACAATGAAGGCCCATGAATTGCTTCTTGCCAAACATAACCTCCTCCACCAAAGCCAAGGGCAGAGAGCACAAAGCATGTTGGGCACAGTGGCCTGCCACTGCCCTTACTCCTGCAGATCACTTCCAAGAATGAAAAGATGTAAAGACAAATCAAGTGAAAACAAGAAAAATTGCATATTCTCCCTAGGACTGCCGCACTGCCTTCCTGGTCTGCCAAGACTTGGAAGCTGTCTTGACCTAATGGAAATAAGTGTGTTTTTCAGTATAAGGACACACTGCATTTAGCAAATGCCATCCCAGCTCCCTTTGGACTGTTCCTTGCATCCTGCTGTGCATCAGCTGGCAGGTAAACAGCAAAGATCAGTTCACCCTGTACAGTAAATGAATTAATGTGCTTCCTAAAAAGTGCAGTGGGCATAATGTGAATTATGCTGGTGGTCAGAGAAAGCATTTCTGCCCAAAATGGACCCAAATGACTCCCTCCTGATACAAGCTGCTAGAAGCAGGGAGCATTTAAATCAGCTTTCAGATCTGGTCACCACAGCAGATACTGTACCATACCTACAAACCACAGTGACACAGCAACTGACTTTAGCTGCTTCTTGCAGCAACTGCAAGAACAATCTGTGGCCACACTCCAGAAGGATGGAGCAGCCACAGGGAATAATAATCTTCAGATGTACCAGTCAGTCCTCTCACTCTGACTCCCTCTTCACCTTATCGCCACTTCCAAAAATAGCTTGCAGATTGTACAGAAAGGACGTGGACGAGGAGATACTGTTCCTGGAACTCTGATTTTCCACTTTAGCTGCCCTTGAGCCCTCCCCAAAATATTAGGCTTATGCCAACCATCTATCCAGTGCGTGCAGCACACTCCAGCCAGTTGGATACTAGAGCTATGAGCACAGATATTTGCTGCTCTAGCAGTCTACTCTCCCACCAGTGAGTGTCTATACCTGTTCGTCAGCATCAGTGGAATGGCACATCATGGATAGAGGAGATATGCTTTGCCATAGCCAAGGTATCAGATGCTGGCAGATAACCACTGCAGGACTCAGTTGTGGTACATTACTCAGAAGAAAACACACAGGATCCTTAAACTGAATGGCCAAGATACTTCCAAGGTTGTGCATGCTAGGCTGGGCAAGGACAGGAAAAAAAAATTGAAAGAATTATGATAAGTAAGTAAAGTAATTCTCATGTCTCAATGAGAAACATCTTTGTGAGTCAATTTTGAAATGCAAGATTTTCTTCAGGATGATGCTACTTTTTTCTTTTTTTTTCCCTTTTGCCTTAATATGGCTCTAAAAATCCAGTGGGGATGCAGTTGGGTTCAAGGGCTGCAATAGATGCCAAGTCTTGCATCACCATTGCTGTCTCCCAGCTTGTTACTGGATTATCTATTGTCAGATGGGAATTTATTGAAGGTGACATTGCTTACAAATTGATCAAAATCAGCTTCAGTGAGGTGTCCTTCCAAGATATAAAAAGATGGATAAAATTCACTCTGTTGATCATTAATAACTTCAGTCTGTGGAATTGGTTATCTCCCTTTGACAGAGGAAATAGAGTTTGCAGATTGAACTGTTTTAATCCTATCTGAGAATAAATATGACAACCCTTCAAAGATACACCCAATTAACTATGCCTGTACCTTTTCAATAAAACTAATTCAAACAAAACCCTAGATTTACTTTGCTGAACACCTGTGCATACAAAACAGAGGTCACTAAACAGAAGAAGAAAGGGCAATAACACTGTCAACTCATCTATCACAGATGTTTTTTCTACCGGCCACAGGACTGGTTATGTGGGAATACTGTCCCAAGTGTAAAGATTTATGGTTTTGAAAGCCTGCATGGTGGAACAAGCAGGAGTCATCAGCACAGGGAGAGGTGGGTGTTTACTGGCTTAATCTCATGTGTCCTCACTGTCCAGCATCAGGTGCAGCCCCTTGCAGGTGCTGTGAATCCAGTGCACTGACAGCCTGGGCTTTCAGGTGAGCCCTGTCCATGTGTTGGTCAGGATAACCTGATCCCTGCCGCAGCAATGGCCTATGCTTGCATGTCAGCCACGCAGTGAGACCTCAGGAATATCTGAGCGAAACCAGCCCTGAAACAACAAGCAAATTTCCACACTCCTTCAATGCCAGATGGAAGGAGAGGATGTGTCCATGGAAACCCGGGTGGATTACACGTACTTTCAAACTTCTCAGCACTGAAGTAGGCCACTGCAATGTCTCTTTCTCCAAGGCCACTTTGACCCACACATCAAGACACATCTCTCTGCTGTCCTCACTTCATGGGCAGGGAGCCCTATAGCCGAACTCCAGGAGCTGGGCTGAGACACTGCTTCCCCTAGACCTTTCTACCCTCATGGGCACACTGCTCTGGCTGGTTTCTTCATCCCGGGCCTGTAGTGCCTGTGACATACTGAGCACTGCAGGGTGCTCCTTTCCACAGTAGTGTGGGGAATAAACCTGTGACATGCTGAGCACTGCAGGGTGCTCCTTTCCACAGTAGTGTGGGGAATAAACAAGTTTCTATGCACCCCATGTACGTAATTCCAGACTATGCTGGAGTATCCCAATGCACTTTAAGATAATCCAAAATCTAATCAGCTCTCTTCATTTTTTTACATCTCCTGAGTTTTCCTTGGCTGTTTCCACAGTAAAAGCAAACCTCCTCAGCTACAAAATCCTCTTCTCTCACCTCTTCTCCTGCCCAAACTCCCCCAGTGTTCTGGTTTCTACAAAACCAAAGCTTTTTATTCAACATTTTGAAATCCTTCATCTCTCACTCACTCCCCCAAATCCTGCCCCTGCAGACATGTTTGAAACAAATTGACCTCCAAGGCTCTGACTAAATCTTTTCTTCGGACACGCTGTTCTTGCTGTGGTTTACAACTGTCCATTGTACCCTGTCAGACACACACTGCCACCCCTCTCAGGAAACAGGGGATGCTGCATCCACATAAAAGCATTTCATAATGCTGCCATTTACATAACAACTTTCTAAATTGTACATCGACAGATTTCCTCAAATTGTTACAGTAGGTGAATTAAATCTTCCACTAAACACCAGCAAATGGTGGTAATGACAACTCCTCTAAGTAGTCACCCCATAAAGCCCAGAAAATGCAAATCACTCACTCTTCCTTTTTTTTTCCACCAGAACTGCTGAAAGGATTTATTACACACAGCTGTGACAGAAAATAAATAGATGACAAAATTGAGAAGAAATACACTAAAGTTAGGACTCATGTGGATGTATTCCTGCAGTTGTGACACAAAATGGGTCTTTGAGAATCTTGTTTAGTGGCAGTGTTGCTGTGGCTGTGATGGTCTAAAGATATGTGAGGTGCAATAACTTCTATGGAGAAGCAATAACTTTTACTAGACCAGCTGATGTAGCTGAAAATACCAACACACTTTTGGGCACATTGACCTGAAGAAGAGCTTCCATGCTTGAAAACTAATCTGTTTTTTTCCTTATTACATCTGCTAGTCTAATAAAAGATATTGCAGTTTTCTGTGCTTCTTAACTCTTTGATGTTCATTGGCAACTTGTAACCACACATAATGGTTTTTTTCAGCCACTTACTTGCTTTTCCAATGAGGACTGAAAATGGATAAGGAATCCAGGAAAACATGAGGCTCAAATCCTTGTGCCAGTGGACATATGGCCACTTCTCTGAATTCTGATATCATTAATGGTATCAACAACTTTCAAAACAATTTTAATCCAGTAAGTTACCTACAAAGGCCAGAGATATCCCATGTAAATGTGAAAACCCTGGGGATATACAGGACAGGAAGATCCACATGGAGCAAACACCAGCTTTCCAAGCTCATAGAGCAATGTAGGTATCTCTAACACATTCATGGCTATTCCCAGTTCCAGATGGTTGCTTGGCTTAGGGACCACAATAGTGTCTGTGTTACTCTGAAGGTGAGCAAAGCATCTCTGTTGGACTGATGGAGGAGAGAGTTCAGATCTTTGGTATCCACAGTGCAATGTACCCATGGATGAGACAGGTGACCCACGCAATGATGAGACAGGTGAGGGGGATGCAAGTTACTGGCCTAAAGGTCAGTTTGGGCAAAGTTTCTCTCCTATAAAGCATGATGGTACTTATTTCCACTGCAGTGAAGTAGCTGTTAAGTACACCTCAACCCCCCTCTCTGTGTTTTCATGGGACATGTTCAGCATCTTCTCAGTCTGACTTAATCCTTCAACCCAGGGAGCCAACAGCATCCCAAGGGTGACTCCTACAAATCTCAGCAGCCATGTGGCAGCAAATGTAGTCTTCTGTTTAGATGCAATGTAAGAATGAAGTAATATCAGACCAAAAACTAAGCTTGCACTTTGACATGACCTGCTGGCTAACATTTCTAATTTCCCATGCTCCACTTCAGACTCAAACTTCTCCTTGTTGCAGCATTTGCTGGGCTGCTGGGAAGCAGTCCAGAACCCATGGCAGCTGATCTTCCTTTCATCTCTCCTGTGAGAAGTCTAAACCATTCTCTAAATCACTGCTGACAGGAATGCAAGTTCCCAAGCTATTATTGACAGCATTTCTTGCTGTTTCCTAGTGCTAGCAATGGGCCACAGAGTATTTATGAGAGTATAGGGCACCTGAAGAGTTAATAGTGTCCTGGACGTGCACAAATTTAGCTGTGCTGAACATCCTGCATTGGCACAATATGCCATGGATGCCTATGCAAGGCAGGGTGTACATAATTCATATTTGCTTGGGCCAGAAAGGATTTCTTTCACAGCAAAAAGACAGAGAACAGAACTGTCTTCTCCTAGAGACCCTACCATGCTCTCTACATAATGAAACAGTCATCAGGTGAGTCCATCAGAGCCAGGATTTAAGCCAGAGGTAGAAGTCATCAGAGATGACTTAAGGACAGCCGGAAGGATTAAACTCTGCCCTCACCAGACTTGAGAGCCAGGATGTCTTATGGGACTGAATCAACAGCCACTGTTGGAGAGTTAAAAAATAGCTGCATGTATAACATAAGGCAGATCTGCACCTCCCACCACCGTCAGACAATGATAAAAGGGGAATTTTCAAGATGTGTTCACCAATCCTCTTTCTAATGCTCATTTAGGGATTTTAACTCCATGGTCAACTCCAAATAACCAACATGGGTCACAGTGAAGGGTCTCTCTCCATTTTGCACTAGAGTTTTTAAATAAGTTGGCAAGTAGGACTCTTAAGCACCTTTATGATGCTCACATAAGCAGCCCAGACACTGTGATCCCAAGTAAACACAAATGCCAGAAGGTTTTTATGCTGAATCTACTCCCAACCAACTTCTGCTTCCCTCAATGTACATAGCAAGGCATTTTCTCCTCCCTCCACTGCACAAAATGGTCATTATAACTGGCAACTACAGGACCAACACTAAAAACACTACAGGGTCATAGAAGGTAGTGTCCTCTCAGTCCAAATCTTGTTTTCTCCAGGACAACACAGGAGTGCAGCTATAGTCCAACCACTTGCCTTTAATTGTGAATGCAGGACTTCAGTCTCCAGAGCAGAGTTGTCAGCCCTGCACCTTCCCTCATGCCTGCCTTCATTTAGTGGTGCTTAAAAAATGTATGCTTAAAAAGCAAAGTTGAGTTGTCTAAGTGCAAAGGAAAGCCTTTTAATTAGAACTCAAATCAAAGGAGGAGGGGGGAAAATGAAGGAAAAACATAAAGTGATTCAACATTTCCAAGTTAATTTCCCAGACCTTTCCCCTGCTCCATACACCTCTTTTTTTTTTTTTCTCCTCTGAGTCTAACAAGACAAGAGTCCCTTTTGGGCCAGTTGGACTAAAGAGTGTTGTCTGTAAAGAACTGCACTGGGACTGCCAGTTCGTCTCACCCTGGTGGCACTGATTTATACCACTGCCTGGTCAAGGATTAAGCCCTTCATCAAATTTTAACAGCCCTTGTCCCTTTAACACTCCGATTTCAAGCAGGAACCCTTCCTAGACCCTGGATGTCTCTATGGTAACACAACAAGATCGTTTTGTTCTAGCTCACAGCATTGTGTGCATATTGAAAAGCACAGTTAAGATATTTTGAAGTGGAGAGTCCAGATCAGCCAATTCTGAAGCCCTGCAAGAAAAAATGATTATGCAAATTAAACTCCTAAAGGTGAATGGTAATGAATGTTTTCAACAAAGATGGTTACAGTATGAGAAATGAGAGCAGCAGTCTCAGCAAGGTGCCTTGCTCAGCAGTACAAAACACACTACACCAGTTGCCTTTTTTTTGCTTATTTTAGCAAAATGGTCTGGGACAGAACAGGTCACACCGACAAAACTATTTCTGGGTTTTGTAGCTGTTGCTGCAGTACAGCCAAGACTGAGCCTAGCTGCTGCATGCAGAAATCAAGTCTCCAGGAATCCTAACAGTGTCCCTCTCACGTTAAGAGAAAGGAAATAAAGATGCATCACTGAGTTCAGGACCGGACTAGAAGAGGCAGTAACTTAAAAGTCTGCTTGATTCCTGCCTTTGAGGAAAATCTACCCTAGTGCAAATTGACTCGTGGTTGGCAGCTGTCTGTGGTGTCTCTCACTTGCTGGCTTCCCCAGGAAACATCACAAGAGGAGCTTGGTCTTACGGAATACCACAAGGTGGAAGGGCAGGAGAATGTCTCATGCCAGAGGCCTAAGGAAGTTGTTACTTCTTTCATTCATTGTTTGGTTTGTTGGGTTTTTTTCATGGCTATCCCTTGCCTGCTCTCAAGGCCAAGTGCCGGGCCAGCAGGGCCAGGGCAGGGATTGTCCCCCTGTGCTCGGCACTGGCAAGGCCACACCTGGAGTGCTGTGTCCAGCTCTGGGCCCCTCACTGCAAGAAGAACATTGAGGGGCTGGAGCATGTCCAGAGAAGGGCAACGGAGCTGGGGCAGAGAGTGAGTGTTACGAGGAGTGGCTGAGGGAGGTGGGGAGCTGAGGGAGTGTCTGAGGAGTGTCTGAGGGAGCTGTTTAACCTGGAGAAAAGAAGGCTCAGGGGTAACCTTATTCTCTACAACTCCCTGAAAGAAGGCTGTAGCCAGGTGAGGGTGAACCTCTTCTCTCAGGCAACCAATGACAGGAGATGACACAGCCTTAAGCTGTGGAGGTTCATGTTGGACATCAGGAAGATATCCCTTTCACAGGGAGAATCATCGGGGAAAGGGTTGTCAAGCACCAGAATGGGCTGTCCAGGGAAGTGGTGGGGTCACCACTCCAGAGGTGTTTTAGAAACAATTGCATGTGGCACTTTGCACCATGGTTTAGTTGACAGTGTTGTTCAGTCAAAGGTTGGACTCAATGATCTTGGAGGTCCAACCTAAACGATTTTGTGATTCTGCTGAGTGCCACAGTTGCACTCAAACCCTTGCTTACAGGCAATAAAGAAACAAGTATTATATGCTAACCTAGGAATTTACTGTTAGTGCAATTGAAATCATAACAGTCTAATTAAGAAATAGTATTTACCTAAATCTAATTATTAGAGGCAAAAAAATAAAGACTATTATCTGGAAAAAATCTGGGTAATAATAGAGTTGAAATCAGTTTCCACGCTTCCTAGCAAACATCCCATCTATCTCTTTGCAGGGAAGAACATGATGCTGATATATTCTTTCTCCTCCATCTAAGACCCATATGGAGCAGGGTTTATACATTTTTTAGCAACATTTTATATTTCACTCCTCTTTCTTTGGCTTGCAAGACCACACTGATTTACTATGCATGGAGAAATTTTGCATATATTGAATTTTTTCTTCTTCTTTTTTTTTTTAAATACTTGTTTTGTCCAGTTCTCTTGTCCCCATTTCCTTATCTGATCCCTGGTGAGCTGTTTGTAGAGCTGATGTCTACACTGGTGTCCTGCACCTTGTTTGTCATCACCCCAATGCCTCTCCTCTGCGCTGCATCCTCTGTCCCTTCTTTCAAGG
Organism: Cettia cetti; assembly: GCA_013401135.1. NCBI lineage: Eukaryota > Metazoa > Chordata > Aves > Passeriformes > Sylviidae > Cettia > Cettia cetti. Next base: position 168,067 of record VZUI01044641.1, on the reverse strand, counting down.
CCTCTGTTATCACACCAGCCCTGCATTTCCCTCTACTGTATCAATAAGAGGAGCAGGGAGCACATGACCTCATCTGAGTTTGTCCTTTTGAAAACAGGGGCTCCCAAAATGACACAAAGTAGTAGCAGTTGTGGGTTGGTCAGCCAGAGAGAGCACGGGGAAACACACAGCATTTCAAACCTAGCTAGAGGACTACAGAGGATCCGACTTTCAGGAAACCAATTGGAGCTTCCAGTGTGGTAGCATAGATTCAACTCAATTTAGCTAATTTAAGCCCTTAATAAAAAATTCACTTTTTTCTTCATCTGCCTGTTCTTCAAAGGCACGTGGACCAACCTATGGGGGGCTTCATTACCGCTGGGCCCTTGGGTGCAACTAGAATATGAATATGAAATAATTCTGAAGAGTCCTAGTTACTGCCCCCAGTGTTGTTCACTTCACCTAGACACATCTGAAAGTAAGCACAGACCTGAACTCAGTTTTTCAACCAAAATTACACCAAAACTGTTTTTTCTCCATGTTGCATCTTTTCATTAAGAGATTCCAGCTCAGCTTCTATATTTGAGCATCTCAAATATAGAAGAAGTTAGAGAGGCTTTCTTCCTTAAAGCTTTGAAGGAAAAGTCTTGTCTATGAGGCAACTAAGTTTAGCAAAAGTAATCAAAAAAAAACACCACTGATTAGCAAATTAACAATTACAGTAAGGTCAACATTTAATTCAGACTAGGTTGCTTGGAGCTCTGATCAGTCAATTTTTCCAAATCTACATGAACACAAACTCCAAAACTTCTCAGATTCTCCATTAATTATCCTCAGTAAAAAGGGTCTACCTCCATTTCCTTTATGACTTTCACACACATATTGGGAGACAGGTGTCTGTTCCCCCATCCCCTCTCTCCTCCAGGCTGAAGAAGCCCAGCTTCCTGAGCTTCTCCTTGTTTTCTTGTGGTAATGGATCAAGGCCTCTACATCCCTGCACCAGTACTTCAGCTCAATCCAATTTAATCAGCAGAGGATGAGAGCAAGCTCATTCTGCTAACAGGGCGTGCTAACCAAAGCAAGTGTTCTCACAGTAGTATCTGCACAAACATAGTTTAACAACTTAAAATGCCTGTAGGAAAGGTCCAAATGACTTCTCTGGACATACCAGCATTTGAAAGATGATGCAAGTACTACTGAATTTGGGACTGGGCTTATATTTGTGTGTAAGGTTGTATTTACTGGTGCGTAAAGTTACATTTGAGCACCTCACATGGCCTCCTGATCCTCTCTCTAGTGGTTCAAAGCAGCTTTTTCCTGAAGTTATCCTCCCCCATCCAATCAACTCCCAGTTTAAGACGGCACAGATTTCTTCTGAGTATAGAAATATCAGCTCCAGTTACCACGGATACTATTTTCTATAATGATTTCCAGGAGGTGTCATCTCCAAGGAAGAATCCCTCTCCCAAAACAGAAAAAAAAAGCAGCTAGCTTTCTCTAGGAAATCAAAGAGCTACAAATCAGATTTTTCTAAGGCATCTCATAAAAACGGGTCTTGATGTTATGAAAGAGACAAGAGTACAATCCTTATCCATACCTGCATCCCAGAGTGACTCAGACAAATTACGCTGTTGATTCTTTCCTCCTTAGCCCCATTTGCATTACTGACATGTTGCTAGTAAGGAAATCAGAGGACTGTACAATAATGTATTCATGTTGTCAGATTGAAAGTTTAAAAGCTTCCCCATTTGATTAAGTAAATGCAGCAAGTAACGTGCAATCAAGAGCCAAAATATTCCTTGGCCTGCAGCCCAATAAATGAATCCTTAAGGAGCTGGCATCTCACTTCCACACAAATATAGCTCTCTGCTCATTACCAATCCAGCCCGAAATACTGGGGAAGGCTACAGGAAAACAGACACCTGGCAGAGATGCTAAGTTAGTTTCCTGCATATTGATTTATGCAGCGATACTTCTGAAATCACTAACAAGGGGAGCACAAGCTCTGCAGTGAGCAGCAGCCCTGAGGTGTGACAGAGGTGCACAGCAGAGCTCCTACAACAGCCTTGCAAGCCCTACAGGTAGGACAGCAAGATCTTCAGTCTTGCCCTGACAGCAACATGGGGTTTTGACTGACATCCCCTTCACAGTCATTGGCAGGGGATCCTCCCCCACAGTGGAAAGGGGCCAGAGTCCATTTTGTGCCTGCTTTCCCCAGGCTGTTCAATCTTGAGAGATGGGCCCACAGCAAGGGCAGCTACGGCCCTTACCAGAAGCTCCAGCCTACCCAGCTTTCCTCATCACTTGGGTCCTGTCCACAAGGAGGCACATTAACCTGTTTCTGCCTGGGATAGACCCCTTCCTTTACAGGCAAATTCCCTTTATCTTCTATAGTTCTGTCTTCAGCTTCCTCCAGAAGGCAGGAACCCACACATCCCTCATGAGCAAAACTCTGCTGACCCTGGCATCCAAACCCCACATCATCTACAGCACTGCTAGACATCCACCTTTGCAATGCTTGTCCTGCCCTCTCTGCTTATTTCTCCTTGGAATCAAATTTTGCCTCCATGAAGCAATGGCTGCGAAGACAGAAACTGGGACATTTGTGGAAATAGTCAGGTAGTCATCAAGCATGAAAGCTTCAATAGTTCAGTATTTCACTGGAGAGCAGGACTGCCTCCCAAAATAGTCTCAACATTATTCAGGTGTGCTCTTTCTCTTTCACATTGTACCTTTATTTCTGCACTTCGGTTCGTGTGCAGCACCAAGCACACTATGGCTGGCATTCCGGTTTGGTATTCCTAGGCTCTACAGTTGTAGAAATAAAGAATGTGATATGCCTAATTGAAGGTGTGATCCAGGCTATAAATTATACAGTCCTGTCAAAACTGAATTAATCATGTACCTTTCACCAGCTCAGCTATACTCTACCCATTAATTCGTCTTCACCAAGATGTATTCTAGTGTTACAAATAACTCATTGGTTTCAAAGGCATTTCTCCCCAAACTATCCCCACTCAGGACAGACAAGATTCAGATTCAGCCTTGGGCAAGTGATGCTTTTCTAGGCATAAAAACCCTGTATAACAAAAACCTTCTCATCTTTAATGCCTGGTGGTTGTGAAGGGAAAGAAATAGAAGCCTCACGCTATTAGGGAAGGGCAATTCCCAGCTGCACAAAGGGGACACATGTCCTGAAAAGACTCAGGATTTTAATGCTATGAATTTGTCTGCATAGAAATGCATTTGAGTAATTTTTAAATGGTTGCACAGCTAACTCCCTTTGAATTCTACACAGTTGGATTCATTGAAATGGAGGCAACTTTGTTCACAGTAGTAGTATTGTTGTAGTTGTGAACTTTTTAGGCTTTAGCCAAGACAACATTTCTAGGGAAAGGAATTAATTTTTATTAGATCAGCTAAGAGATGAAAAAATATAGCAGATAATCTTTTGCAAAGCCTTCAATAATAATAATAATAATAATAAAATTAAAAAAAAAAAACACAACAATCTCTGGATCTGAACACTAGGGAGCCAATGAGGAAGAATTCTTCCAAACAACATTTTAAATTCACTACATTATAAAAGGGTTGATTTTTGTTGTTTTATTTTTGGTTGGTTTTTTTCCCAGCAGTTGGCATACAGTGGGATAAAAGGTTATCAGGGCTTCTTCAGGATGAGCCACATAAACAACTTGTACTTCAGGACATATTAGGAACAACTCCCTTGTCAACTCATTCCAAAACAACTGGCATACAACTTGCTCACATCCACACATCACACCACAGCAAAGACTTTCCAGCTGACAGCTAGCACCTGCAGGTCACTCTTACATGAGAGAACAAGCAGTTAGAACACCTTTGCTGCTAGATTTTTGTTACTTTCTTTAGCTGGTTTGGTTATTTCCTTTGCTGTTTAAAAAAAAAAAAAAAAAGATAAAAATTAATGCAACAAGTGATGACATATCGAGAAGTATTATGTACTGAAGAAGCTGGAAGAAAAGCTAAAGCAGCAGAATGTCACAGCTTCAGCTGGGAGGAAGCCAGGACTGCCAGCCCTAACTTCCTCAGCAGTTGGAAAGTACATAACATACACAGTTTAATGTTTCTCCAAAAGAGAACAAGCTCAGCACCTCCTAACCTTGGGAAGAAGCAAAATGGGCTGCTTCTTAGGGTTAGTAATGGCATGAAGAGCAACACATGTTACAGAAACAATGTGCCATTGGGAGGAAAAGGCAAGAGGGGTTAACTCAGGAAGATCATTTAAGTGTGTCCACAGGCAACCTGAGCCAAAAGTTTCTTTGGTCTCTTCCAAACATAAGATATTAGCAGTTGCTGCTAACTTTGCCTCCCTTGGGCTCTATAGGCATTTTAACACCACAAAGAGGGGAAGAAAATCTCTCGTTCAGTATCATTTTTGAGCTGAATTAAACTCCAAGAGACCCACTGGAGACAGACAAAGGTAGAGGCAAAAGTCAGGTCCCTCAGTGCTCTAGAGCTCACAAAACTTTTCAGGCTGACTGGGAAAGCACTGCCCCAACTTGGGGCTTAGACAGGTTTGCACAGGCTGGTTCAGAGCGGCCACCAGCGAGTGTCAAATAGGGACAGTGAAAAAAGGCAGGGCAAAGTCCTCATCAGCACATGGAGAGAGAAGGCACTTGCCCACACTTTACAGAAGCAGACAGTGTAGTAAACCTTACCTGGGATGGAAGAACATCAAAATCCATAAGAGCCAAGCCTGTTTTAAATTTACTGCTTTTTAAGCAGATCTGCTGTCACCAGAGGATGACCCAACACAGTGTCACAGTTGGCCCTGTTTATATAATAATAACCATCAGCAGGGACTGCAAAGGAAAACTTTGAGGCCCTGCCACTTGCCTCTATTGACAACATTTCCCCATTTAGCTCTCACAAGTTTCCTAGCAACATCCTTGCATTGCACATTAACACATTCATTAGATTTTGCACAAGCACCTGTAGAATAGTCAGAGCTGAAAAACTTTGCTTTCATGTTGACTCAGACGGGAAATCAATTTACTTCAAGAAGCAAACCCTTTCAGGGCAGCAAAGGCTACCAACACACTTATGACATGATTGTAAAGCCATGCAGCTCCTAGAGAAGGTAGAATCCACTGCATTCAATTTAATTATTGGCATTTTCCATGTAGGAAAGCAGTGGGTAATCCTCTCCCTGCAGCTTTCAAAGAAGGCAAATGTCAATACACAGCATAATGCTCTGAATAACAGAGAAAGAAGCCCATGTAGCCAGAGAGGCAGACACTGGACAAAGGGTCAAAATGGGCAATAATTCACAGCTACTCAACCTGTATCAAACTTGCCATGTATCTAGTATCTGCCTGTTCAGGCAGATGGATGCTACCTTTCTTTCTCACTGCCTGTGACAGTGTCTTTCTTGCCCATAGCATTTAGTCAACTGATTCACCCTCCCCAGCACCATCTTAGTGAGTCCATAATGGAGGGAGGACTTGTCCCAGTCTGCCAGGTGGGTTCAAACTTCATGCTTCATACACCCACAGTGTCTGCACATCAGGTTGATACGGATTCACCAAGTTCCCAGAGCAAAATCTCAGTAAGTATCAGGAATGAGAAAATCTTTGCTGTTAAATCTCACTTGCAGCGCTGACAGAGGGAAAAATAACACCCTGGGCTGTGGTAGGGCAGAAATTGTGCCAAGTTCCTCATACCATTAATGTATACAAGCATCTCCCAGGAGTAGCAGCAGCATTTACCTACCACATTTGCTGTGCGAGTAACACAGAGCTGCATGACTGATTTGGCCTGAAATGACTTGGAGGCTCCTAGACAAACAAGGAGCTTTTAGGACATCCCTAAAGGTGATCTGGAGGGCTTGGAGTTCACAATACTCCCAGACCTCCTCACCGTGCACTCCCATTTCCCTTCTCTGCAGCAGTAAGTTGAACTGCAATTTTTCACTTGTCTGAAAAGTGATTTTGGAGCATGCTTTGAAGCCCAAGTGTGCCCCACATCTTGTCCTGATGAAGCACCATGCATTGGAGACACGCATGGTGTGAGAAAATTGCCTTGAGCCAAAATGCACACTTTGGGGAGACTGCTTTGCTTTTGAGGCAAACGCAGCCTTGTCTTGTCTGCTGCCGAAAAAGCGGGCATGAGAAGCATCCCAATTTCCTGCTGCCTTTCAAACAGGGTCCCCAGCCCTGGTAAAAGCTAATGCTGGTGTGCAGAGCTTCCCCAGACTTGGAGGGAAGCTGGTGCCCCACGGGGCCATACCCCACAGCAGGGAAGCAGCAGGGAGCTGGAATGAAGCCACTGCTGGGAAGTGTGCATCTCTCTGATTAATGCTCTCAGGCTGCCTGTTGACAAAAGCAGCAAGAGGATTTGTAATGCCTAAGCTTATCATCATCACGCTCCAAGAAAATCCTTCTCCAAGAAGCAGTGTAAATAAGTAAAGTTTTACAAGTTAGTGGACTCTCTTAATTGAGTAGCCCTTGTAAATTAATAACATTGAAGTAAATGTGCAAAGACTTTGCTGACTTTCTAAAAGATGTCTAATAAGGTCCAGGTTTACTAAAGTGCCCAAAGGAGTAGGTCCCCAAACCTCTTTGTAATTTGTTGAGACACTAATGACGGTTAACTTCTAGTGGTTTATTGAAGAACACGAGTATGAGGACAGCAGAACCATCTTCCCTCCAGACACAGCCAGGTACCTTCAAGTCCTTCCATTCCTACTATCTGCAGTCCTACAGGAAAGGGCATGTGTGGGGATCTCTCCTTCCTTCACATGGGTCCAGTGAAAATCATCCTTGGAGCACCTTCAAGAGCCAAAGCGAAAAGCCCCAGGGTATCTTTGTGTACTGCTGTTCCTGCCTGAGGGCTTCATATCTCACATCCTTCCATCCTGAGCAAATGTGTTCATTAGTTTAGTCCCAGTAGCTAAAACATGTAAAAATACTTTGTTTCCATTCCTCTTGCACTTTCTGCTTTGCTTTCTCCCATTCCAGGCATTAACAGCTTGGCTTCTGTGAGAAGCTGTGGTTGGGTGAATAATACAGAGTGAATATACTTTTTATTTTTTTGAATGAACTTTGTCTTTCTGTTCATGGACACTTATAGCAGTTCCTGCTACTGCATTGACTGAATCTATTAGGCCACCCACACAGTATTTATTTTGACTTTAATGGCTGTGAATATTCACATGTCCTCAGTCACGTTGATCAGAGCTTGCCTACCCATAAAACTGTGCTGGTGTAATATGCATTTAGTTGAAGTCCCTCCCGACTTCACTTGTACTCTACAGGATTGAGAAAAGCTTATGATGATCCAAGTTAAGTCTGTAAGGAAATTATGAATTAAAAAGCAGATGTAAAACACTTTTAGACTAACATGAGAGAGCTCAGGGAGAGGATTGTGATGCTTTAACTAAATCAGGGTAAGGCTGTGAGTGAGAAAGGCCTCAGGCAATGAAGAGGTGCCTTCTCTCAGGTTCAGCCATGCCTGTGGAAGAGTGGATGTACCTCAGTGTCCTCTCCCTGCCTCTGCACGGATGGAGCTTGCCCAGACCCACTGGGAGACCAGTCCACAGGAACTTCCCAAATCAAAGCTGCAGATTCAACACATTACTTGAAGCCATCAGAACTGCTGATGTGAGCTAAGCTTGAGGATTGTGCACAACTTGAACAGCTTCCCTAGCAGATTGTGCAGGGCTGGCAACTTCCAACAGGGCAGCAGTGCCGGTGAGTTGGGACAGCCATCCTTTCAGCACCATGGGGCCCTTGTGTGCTTGTGTGAAAATGACTTAATCTGGTGTCCCTTTCTAAGATGTAGGCAGTTTTGGTCAGTGAAATACGCGTGATTTGGGGAAAAAAATACCAGAGCAGCCCTCATGTGTGCACCTCCCTCAGCATGAGACAGCCCCAGCTCAGGCAGTGGCCTGATACATGGCAGAGAGCCAGGCAGAAGTGCATTCCCACCTCATGCAGCATGATCAGCACCATGCAAACACACACCCCTCTCCACACAGGGCTATAAGGCTGCTTCCTCATGCTCACAGCTCCTCAAGCTCTCCCAAAAAGGAAATGGATGCTAGGACCCAAGGAGCAGTGATGCCTACTGGGTTCTGGTCTCCTATCAATTCCCTGGAAACATGCCACCCAGAGGGGAGGCAAACCTACTGTTACCACAAACAGAAAGCATTTTGTGCAGCCTGGTGAAACTCAGTCCAGAAATCTCTAGAATGCTAGACTAGGACCTCCTGAAGGTAGTACAGCAAAGGGAAAATGAATGGATGTAGAGCCAGGAATTGATATCTGAGCCATGCTTCTCATAGCCCCCAGATCCCATTCCCTTTGCCCTCTTACACCTTGAATATGTGCAGTAAGCTTCAGATCAAGCCTAAAGTGAGAGAGAAGGTATGGTTTCCTAAAACTAAGTCTTCCACAGTGCAACAGAACATCCCTCTTTTCCCTGACCACAAGAGAGAGAGAATAAGGATTGCTGTGACCTTTTGAGGAGTATGGAGTAGGATGGGGATGAGGCAGTACGGAGTAGGATGGGGATGAGGGAGTATGGAGTGGCATGGGGATGAGGAACAACACATAAGACCATGGCACTGCTCTCTCAGGGGTCAGCTTGGCAGAAAAACAGCAACCAGGAGGCACCAACTGCTGAAGATCAGAGGGGCTGTCACTGACCAACAATAGCCCAGCTTTCTTTTGCACAAATAGGTATAATGGGCAAGAGACTGTGACTCTCTTGCTGCCTCCTATAATCTCCTGGCCTGGGTAACCCTGTGCCTAGACCAACCCCTGAGCTTGGAACTGGCTGGTGCAGTGCAAAGAACCTGACAGTGCCATCACAGCTACCAAAATGTCTGATGCAGGCAGGCCTTTGTCCTTTAAGGACTGGAATGGCCCTCACAAAACCATCCTTCTTTTTCCTCATCTCTGTTCTCCTCTCTGAGTCCCTGGTCTCTTCTCTGCTTCTTGGTGCAGCACAGCTCATGATCCATTCCCCAGAGAAGTCCCAGAGGAGCACTCCTGCACTGAGCCCAACACAGAAATCAGGAGTTAGATCTTCAACACTGCAACATGATGTGCAATCTGTGTATTCAAAACAGGAGGAAAATATCACTTTTATCCTAGCAGAAGCCAAACTTACTTCTGAGCTTGTCAAGCTAGAGATACCATGCCATGGCAAGGTCTTGTTCTTAACATTTAAATATGAGTAGCATGCCCTTGGCAAGTAAATGCCTGTCTGGTAGAACAAAGAGATTTTTTTGCCAATCATCAAGCAGAGATGAAATTTTACTTGCATGCATCCTCAAGACAGCACAAAAAATGCTCCTGAACTTTGGGCCATATTAAAGTGTTAAAGCCAGTTCTCTACAAGTGCTATTCTATTCCAGGCTCGTGGCATCTGCAAACTTACAAACTAATGTGCCACAGGAGAGCACAGAGAAGATGTTCATATGGGGAAAATACACACTCACAAAGCATCCACGATGCGCAGCTGCACTGTGTATTATTAGACTGGGTTCTCATTTTATTAAATCAGATCACTGCAGAATGGAAAGAGCTCAGATGCAATGGTCTAATGAAACATCAAAGGATGAAGGTTATTTGCTTTCAGGAAAAAAAAAAGCATGAAACCCGCTGATAAATCCCACAAAATTGATCAGTACATGAAAACATTCAAGTAAATAGATATAAAGGTGAAGGGAATGGTGAGAAACAGCTGCTAAAGGTGCTTATAGATAGAACAAAAGAAGATAAAGAAGCAACTCAGTAGTGTTTGTCTCCTCCCTGAGGAGCTCAACAAAGCCCCAGAGCTTCTCAAAGCCTTACACTTCAGGTAACCAGGACCCTAAGCCAAGCCAAATCCCAGGGCTGTCCTAGTTCTCACAAAAGCCCAGCCATGCCATTTGCTGCTGGCTAGATCCTCTGCTTGGCTTCTTTGGGAAACAGGTCCTTGCTGTCCTTTTGCTGGATCTCGGTGCAAGGTGACCGTGGCAAGACCAGGTGACACACGGCATCCTCCTCTGCTCACAGCCATCCAGTCCCCTACAGCCCCTGCCAGGAACACAAATCAAATTTATCCAGGAAAGTGAGGCACCACGCTTCCCCAGTTTTCACGCTACCAGCTGGTCTAATTTCTCTTGACGTTTCTTCCGTAACAGCAACTGCAATGTGTCAGGATTAATTAAGCCAAGCAGTGGGCAAGTCTCAAAGGAGAACACACATCTGCCATGACCTACCCCCACCTAAAAGCCAAGGAGTCTTTCCTGCCATGGGGTTGGAAGGGAAAAGGGAGAAGGAAGCAGGAATGGTCCAGTGGAAGAAGCACAATGAGCAGCCTTGAACCGCCAGGGATCAGATAAATGCCAGCACAGCCACAGCACTTCAGGTCAGAGCAAGCACCTTGGGCCTTGTTATTTAGTCATTCAGATAGACCCCAGCAGATTTTGCAAGGTGTGCATCAGAGGCCTGGCACATAATTAGGGCTACTTCTCCCCATATCTGAACATGAGGCAGAGTTTGTTGGAAGATGGTCAGTGAGAGGGTCAGAGATCAGTGTGTGTTTGTGGCCTGGAGACAGGGCTGACCTTCCATTCACAGCCCAAATGGTGGCCTAGCAGAGAGGAGCACAGCTATGCTTCCCAGTTTCATGCTGGGAAGGAAAATGGATCCCTAGTGTAACTAAAAACCAACATGTCTGGTAACAATAACACGAGACATTAGGCGCACAGCAGCTGCTTTTCATGAAGTCAACTCTTCCTTCGTGGCTGTGGCCAGGAGAGGGGTTTGCACCAGAGCATGTGCAGCAGTAAAGGATGCTCCCACCTCTGGATAGGTGCCATAGCAAAGCAGTGGCACAATATGCAGCCATTTCCCTGGGGCCTCTTTTCCAGCTGGAAGGCAAGACATGAATCAGCCCCTCAGCTTAGTGGGTCTCAGTGGTAGTCATCTTGGCTACTAACAAGAGAAGGTGACAATTGGAAATGCTGGGATGGTCTCACTTCCCCTTCTTTTTAGTTGCTTCTTCCAATTCCAGCCCTGCTGCCACACTTTTCATGCTTCCAGTAGTCACATGAGGAGCCATAGCCAGTCTCCTCTGTGCTTTCAGCATTAATTCACACAAGCTGAGCTCTGTCATTTTCATCAAGTGGTAGGTGGCTCAGTAATAAAAGACATTCCCACAATTATCATAATGTTTTCAGGCAGGAAAGGTATATTTTAGTTATAAAAAGAAGCTGTCTCCGTAACTGGCACTACACGTAAGATAGAGATGTCATAACATCCTGTACAGACATAATTACCTAAATACTAGTGTTGGTTGATTATCAAAAATCCTGATCCATGAATCAGCCTTCTGCTCAACTCACTCTGCGTGATGATGTTGTATGTCAGCGTCTGGATAACTGCGGAAATACTGAGCTGAATGTCTTCTAATTTTAGCAAAGATTTACATTTGTCCAAAAGACTTTAACAACAGTGTATTCATTATCATGGTCTTAAAATTAATCTTCTCATCAGAGACCACCAAGAGGGATTGCTGCATAACCAAGGAGGCCAACTACAGATAGAACAATGAAGAATGCATTGAAACTTATTAGTTAAAACTGTTTATTAATAACTTTCAAGAAAATCTACTGGCAGAAAAACAGGATTGAGACACAATTCATGCACAGAAAAAAACCAGAGTGTTATATAAGCACTGCACCATTGAGCCCACTTTACTAGGTAGTAATACCAGAACAACAATCTCTAAGCTGTGTTGTACAGATGTTACAATGCAGGGTGTTAAAGGGTTTGACCTTATTTGATATACTCTGGATTCTTCAAGTGCTAAGACAAAGTCTCAGATGAGATACTCAGCCATATTTCTGCTCGTTTTCTATGAAAATAAGGATATCTATTTGGTAGAAGATACACCAATCAAGCCAGGGTGGGTACAGAAAACGATGGGTTGTTTCTATACATGCTGTTCTTGCAAACATCCAAAGCTGTGGATTCTCTCTCTGGCACACTCTTGATGTATATTGACCTATACATTATGAATACAGACATTATAATGGTGTATAAAACCCATTCCAGTAAATCTCTCACGCTCAGACATCTCTAGACATACCTGGACTACAAAATTCAAGCCTGGCTCCAAATCCAAGTCCTTCCTTGCCCCACCACTGATGAAGAGCTCCATGTCTGTCAGGGTTCATAATGAAGAGGCACTATATCTCCAGAGACACGGCATACAATTCTCAAGGTCACTGTCCTTCGGCATACTCCATCTGCATCCACACCCCACAGCTTATTGCAGTTTGAGCCTGTCCACATGGTAAGTGGTTTTCTAATACCAGCCATAATTTTGCACCCAGTTGGCATGTGGAAGGCTATATTAAGCCCAGACGATTAATGCTGTCTTTGCTGAGAAGCAAGAAAATAGTCTCTGTGCTATTATACTTTGTCAGCTTTCCCAAACACTTCAGGCAACTAATTCTGAGGACTTTTTGACTGAATTGACATAAAATACATCCTTCCCCTCCAGTTGCTTTCTGGATGCTTTAGGTTAATTTTATACTGCAATCTCAGAGGTCATTGGCAAGAGCATGTTCTGCTACCCACCAGGCACTTGAGGAAATTTATGAAGACAGTCAGGTCCCATTTCTTCTGGTCATCCTTGGAGGGTTTACATGCCAGCATAATGTGTATGAACACCAAATTGCTCTTTGTCATGATAAGCTTCCTAGATCTGTCCACGGGGAGCTGTTTTGGAGCAGATATAGTGGTCATTGCCTTCAACAGACACAGGAAGAAAATGCTGTCATCAGTAGATGTGAAACTGGAGAGAGGCCACCTGGAAAGAGCTGAGAAAACTCCAGGAAATCCATCAGAGCAAAGTCAAGAGAAGAAGCCATTTATAAGATAGACAGGGTGGGCAAAAGGTTTCAGAGCAAGACATTTATATATACATTTACACATTCTTGACTACTGGTATTGAATGTTTTGTGAAAATGCCCTTCAGAAGACATTCCAACTCAAGACTCGGTTTCCAAATACTTTCTAAAGCCTTATGGTTTGAAATAAGGTGGAAGGACTGGTCTTAAACACTAAATTGATATTATCCCCAGGGAACTGGAGATTATTCTTTGGTAACCACCTTTTCCAGCTGCTTGCTTTTGTCATTGACTGACACAGTGCACACCAAGGTGAGGTTTCCAGCTCAGGAGTGAGAACTGTGTGTACTCACAGCCAGTGTGAGTTGTGGCTGTCTGGACTGTGGGTACCTGCATGTGAACTTGGGGTCAAATGTCCGCTTACAGTCAACAGAAAAGGAGTCACTGCAGGCTGCAGACTCTGGAGAGCCATTCAACCCATCAGCTGCATCTACTGTGTCTAGCAAGAGCAGCACAACTCTACAATGCACCACCTGCATTGATTGGATCTCTGCTGATCTCTGCAGTGTCAGAGCTTTCCACATACCCACACTTAAAAGCAATGCAGTTGGAGGTAAATCTTACTGTCAGTAAGAAGTTTTGGAAATTCAGTCATTGCCAGATTCAAAGGTAAAACATGCTTCAGCCACTGCATATCCAGTTGGCCTTGCCTTATTGTTGTATTCTGCTTTTCTTATAGCTTACTCTAGCATTAGATATCTGCCTTCAAAGTGTCAGCTGCAAACACAACATGCCCTGATATAAAATATGTAGGTTATTCTTCTGCAGACTCAGATTGATTTATAACATCATAATCAGTGAGACTTTAATTTCTCTGACTCATGTCATCCAGGTAATGGGGCTTCAGCAATTTTGAACAAAAACCAGTCTAAGGGCAATCAATCAGACCATTGATTTCTATGCACAGAATGAGATGTTGCTCAACTGCAACATTTTGACATCCACTAAGTAGGAGATGCAGCAGTATAGAAGTGAGAATTGAATGTTTAAACTCCTCACTGCAGATAAATTGTCTCAGCAGCATTTCTCCTGTCCTCAGAGTTGCCATCTCTTAACCAATATGCACTTTCTGTACGGACACTGCATTTTGCTGGCTGCTTTCCCATGAGATTTGTGAATAGGTAGTTCCAATGGTGCAAGCTCGTCACTTGGAACAGAGAGGGTGTTGATGAAAGCTGCTTTCAAATCAGTTCAATCCCTCTTGGATCAAATTACATTTGGGAGACAGAAGACCTTCTGTTACATGAGACAGAATGAAATTATCTGTTTTACTGTGGTTTACGATGTCAGCACAGTCATGTGCAGAACATAACCAACAAAACCTCTGCTGTTGTGCACCACCATTTCAACAGGAATACTAGAATCTGTGTTAGTTCCTTGGCACATGACCTTCAAAAAGGCCAGTGAATAGGGTGTTTAAATCTCATCTCTCTGCATCTGCTCTGAAGTTGTTGTTTTTTGTTATGGAGAGACCTAGCAGCATACTTTCTACAGCATCTAAATGACTAAATTTTCCAGTACTGGACAATGTAATCTCTGATTAGACTGAGTTGCCCATGCAGAAAACAAGAAAAGAGTAGTAAAGATATCATTCTCTTGCTATCCAAGATATCCTAACATTAAAAGTGATTGTGTATTCAGTCTTTCTCTTTCCTGACACATTTTGAAATGACAATGAAGTCCAGGGATCCATCTCCACTCTTGTTGGATCTTCTCAGCTCAAGAGCTTAATGGTGGGAGCTCCTGGGGGAGCAGGTACTTCATGCCTGAAGACTATTGCCTTCACCAGTCTCATAAATAACACAATAGGAACTTCAACAAGATAGACTGCATCTTTTTCTTCAGGCAGAAAATCACACACAGTTGCATTTCTACAAATGCAGAGTAGCCATTTGCCTTGTAAGACAGATGAATATTATGGAAATCTTTTCTCACATGTTGGAAAGCTGAAAAGGAATCTACTACACAATCAATAGTAAGGGTTTGGCAAAGAAGGAGGAAGTAGTCTGTCCTGCATGTCCTGACTGGAGGGGGCAATATACTGACAAGGTGGATAATGACAATGAAACACTGGAACAGTTGTTCAGTTGTGGGGGTGTGGAGCCTCTACTACACAGATGCTTTGGGAAGTGGTTTTACACCTGTCAGGAAGGACACAAGGGAAGCTGTTGATGTCTTTTGAAGAAGAATTGATTAGAATAACTTCTCAAAATCTCTGAAGGCCTACAGTTCAGTAAAAGCTACAGTATACGGTCAGGACCAAGGCCCCACAGGCAGGAATTGTTAAGCCAGGCCAGACAAGATGGTTGACACATTAGTATGAGGCCCCCAGCCCACACTGCACTGACTTCTGCATTGCAAAACATCTGCTGAAGACAACAGGAATTCAGATATGAAGAAAAGCATGACCTGTCCTTGATATTCAAATAGCAAGAAACTCCTAGGGTTTGGGCAAAAAAGAGCACTCTGTCTCATACAAAGACATTGCAAAACCCTTCACTTGCATTACTTGATGCCAAATATCTCTGCTCATTCGTGCTGGAGCAGCTAAATTAAGTGTGCTACTTTCTATAAATCCTTCCTGTTGTCAGTGGGTTGCCTTTTACTTATGGCCATTGTCCCTTTTGTTGCTACCAAGGAAAGAAACATAGCAGAGAGCTTTTGTTTAATGAGGCATCACATTTAAACATCATTTGTCTCAGTTGTTTTCCTTTTCTCATCTACCTTTGCTCATTAAACTCCACCCTGCTTGGCTGTTAACAGCATAATCATGGGGAGCAACAGCATCACGAGATTCCTTGTACCAGCGTGATGCCGCTACCCCTGCTGCTTTCCCCCTATTCACCAGCTCTGATGGGGCTGTGCTTGCCTAGCATTACAGCCAGGGGAGCAGCAGCTTCAGAGCCAGCTTACTCCGAAGGCTGAACAGCTGGAACTGCACTCCCCATATGGAGCAAGGTTTCAGATGGATTTTCTTGGTGCTGCCTGTGACGTTCAACTTGTCCTTCTGCATGTCTGTTGCAGCCAGTTGCCAGCCCCTTGCCTCTGCAGAGGGCGTGGGGCAAGGGAAAGGGCTATCAGTCTGCTCTGTACAGATGGCACGTCAGCTGCGGCAACACTCACTGGCGACAGGGACAAAAATAAGTGAGGTAGAGGAGTGGCATTTGTGCCCCTCTGCAGAGGTGCTGCAGGAGATTCTCCAGCAGCACCTCTGCTTCTTTCCCTATCCAGGAACTTCAGCAATCCTAACCTAGAGAACCTAAGCCAAGCAAGCAGGGGAAGCAGCAGCCTCACTAACAGGGCAAGGCTTTGGGATAAGGGAGCTACTCAGTCCATTCTATGACTGCAGAGGTCTTAGACAGAGCTAGAGTGAGCAAAGACAAATGTCATTTCCACCTTTCTAATCTTCATGTGCATGCTCAAATAAGAGCCAAAAAAATTACCCTTGCATCCCTGAACCTCTTGCTTAGTCAGTTTTGGGGAGGAAGGGTACACCCATTGACTGTTACCATGGCTCATTTTCAGCATGAGGAGCTATAATGAAACTGAGACTCTGAGTCTGTTATTTACCTCTGTGGCTTACGCTGCCATCTCCTCAGCTGTCCAGCACAGGAACATTCAGATCTTGGTGGACAGTACTTGGTGGGCAGTGAGGGCACTACTGGGTGATCTTAGCACTGTGAGGGCAGTGCTAGGACCAGGAAGCTGCAGCAGTATCCTGCAGTACCTGTTGCTTGTCATGTTACCTGTGTGAAGGAACACGTGATGAGTTTAGCCTGCAGCTCAGAGCAGGCACAGGAACTGGTGGTAGGAGATGCAAACTGTGGAGCTATGTCTGGAATAGCCATGAGTGGGATAGTGACCCCACAGGGCTAACATGGGCCTTGTTAACCCTGCCAGGAAGGCAGGTCCTCAAAGAAGGTGGCCATGTTCTTCCATCTGCACCACCCATTAGCTGGCTCTGTTACATTTCTCGCCTATACCAGACAGATTGGGGGTTTGCATGGGATCTCATCAGAGGATAAACCAAAGACACAAAGTTCATTAAAACAGGGAAGACTGGACACAAGGAAGACATTTCTGAGAACATACTGTAGGTTCAAATCCCTGCAGAGATGGTCAAATTTGCATATTCTTCCCAGATCATTAGGAATACTCAGTAGACACTGTAACCTCCCACCAGTGGGAAAGTTAACATCAACCTCAAATAAAGTTCACATGCCAGTTCCCCAGTTTTTCAACCTTCCTGTGAGCTGAAGACATCCAGGACAGAAAATAATCACACACTTGGATGTGCATATTCCCATTCTGTACTAACCACTGTGTGCAAGCAACTCTGCCTTGACCCCTGGGTAACCCTGAGCCCCTTTTCTCAGGCTGAATTGGCCATTATGACCACCAGGCTCACAAGAAAAAGAATTCCTATGGCAGCATGAGGAAACAAGAGGCAGAACTTTCCTGGGTTGCAATTGTGCTTCTCTGTCAGCACTCATACACATATATGTGGACACACAGTGCTGGGCCCATCTTTTTCAGTTAGACAGGCTGTGGCGAGTTTCTGCAGACAGCTCAGCCTCAGCAAGTCAGAGCTGAGCATCTGCTTCTCCCACTGAGCACTGTGAGTGGGGCTCAACATCTTACATAGTGCAACATCACTCTAGACTTACAGAGGGGCAGAAGAGTTGCAGCTCCTCCATACTCACTTGATGTTCCTGATCTTCATCTCTCTTTTTTTCCACCCACCCAGATTGGAAAAAACTCTTCCAGCCTTGCTAATTATTCTGTGTACCTTTCCTTCTCAGGAAAAAGAGCACTTTAAAAACATCATATCTAACACTGGCACAGCACAGCTAAATCCTCTTTTATGAAGGGTTTGTTCCAAAGCCTGTGAAGTCTCTCTTGCTCCTCTTTGATTCTTGTTGTCCAGACCCAACTTATTATTTTCAAGCTAAGCTCTTTATTCAGCAATGCCCTCTAGATTTTGTCAGGGCAAGGAAATTTTACCAGTATAAACTAGGTTATGAGATTGAAAACTAAGTAGTTTTACTAGTGAATATATGGATAGAAACTCCTTTGCCCCTTTGTTTTAGTGATGTTTTGGAAGAGGCTTAAATTAAACCAAAAAGTCATTCATTCTAAAAAAATGCCTGCAGGGGACATAAACCAATAGTGCCTTAATTATGCCTGTATGCTCATTTTGATTGCTTTAATGTTTCTAATTACAGTGTTAACACTTCTCCCATTTGACAAGCAGGGAAGACAATTTGGCTCTACCAAGAAAGCTGAAGCATGGGTTATGAGAGATGTACATCACCTTCCAGAATGGCTTGCTCCTGCCAGCTTGGAAAGAAAGGATGCTCTCATTGGCATTCTGTTATTTCAGCTGCTTCTTCCACTGGGGCACTGATGGGGCAGCACTTTCAATGACAATGCAGTGGCAATGAAAATGCTGCTATTGCCACTTTTGGCAAGAAAACTTTGTGGACATGTGCAGAGTCAGAGAAAACAAATTTGAAAGAAACTGCAAAGAATGATCTCTGCTTTCCTTGTGGGAGAAGACAAGATTCAGAGTGTGCATCCAAACTTCTATACAGGCAGAAGGCCTCGAGCCATTTATTCCTGTGCTTAATTACTGTACCATTAGTAAAGGCTTCTTAATGTCTAACGAGATCTTCCTTCTGTTTAAGCCAATTACATATTGTCCTATCCCCCTGGAGACACAGCACTGATTATTACTTCAAAGCATGTTAAGGCCAATACAAATTTAATAGCAAAGGCTGGATTGTGAGTGAGGTATCTCAAGACTGATACTTATATACATTTGGATGAAAGCCATGGCCTGGACAATTTTTAAGGGTCTCCATAGAAAATATGAGTGCTAAAAAACTTCACTTCTGAAAAATTTAATCCAATTTATTTCAATGGGAAAAAAAGATGGGAGCTTTTTAACTATTGCCTGCAAAAACATGCTTCTCTTACGTCCAGAAGAATGTTAATTCAGATCCCTTAATAACATAATCCAAACTATAATTTAATTGGGAAGTCATAGATGGTATTTATATCATAGTAAATTTAATCAAGTAATTGAATGCAGAAAGAGCTTCTAGTCTCTCAGCTCTAAGATTGCAGTGCCCATGGTTTAGACATATCCTCATGGTCAGACAAGGTTTTTGTCACCATGTCACACTGTTGAGTCAAGAAAGCTCATCTAAAACAGCAACAAGGGTGAGAGAAATAAATCAACAGAGCAATGCTTCAGTTAAGTGTATCACTCTCTTTGTAATCAATTCCACCCCATTTTTAGTCTCAGATTTAGCCCCTGAGTGTGCTCAGGGCCAAAAATAAACCTTTTTATTTCCCTCTGAAAACACTGAACCTTTAAAGGTAAGTGGGCCAATTCCTCTTAAGTCAGCACTCCTTTCCTGGTTCATTCTGTAATGCCCTCTTCACCACATCTCAAGAAAGCTGCCAGTATCCATTCTGCCCCCCTCCTAAAAGATCACCTGTTTGCAGCATCTGGCTCCCCTTGCTCCCAGGTGAGCACATCTGGTCTGCTTTCTGCAGGCACTGAGACTGCTCCAGGTTTTCCAGGAACAGTAGTTATTCAGAGCCAGGTGGACCATACACTTCTCCAATCCCTGTAGATTAGAACATTCATGAAAGTTAAGGTAAATTACCAAAGATGTGAAATGAGTGCAGGTAAAAGCATGTTTATTTGGAGATAAACTGACCTTTGCTTTGCCTTTGTTTAATTGTCACCATTGTGAACCATGGCCATTTTCCTTCTGTATCAGAGCCCCCACACAGAGGTAAAGTGCACTTCAACTTCTGCACATTACCTCACACCTCACACCGACTTGTATTAACTCCCCACGTAAACAAACCCTCAGAGGACTAGGTTTCTTCCTCTCATGTGATGGTTTGCTTTGTCACAATGTGAAATGCATTGGAGAAAACCATTTGCAGTGAATTTTCCCTCAGTTGTGCCTGTAGTGACATCTTTGTCGTGAATTGCTGCAAAACTTCTCCCTCTGCCTAAGCTTATCTGTTTTTTCCCTCTTTCACACACTTATATTGAAAGAGTTTATAATTAGTAAAGCAGCATCCCTCTATGAGGCAGAGAGGGGACTGCTGACCTGGTCTACAGGTGAGGTACAGAGATGATCTAGGGAGATTAACTGCTGGGCTAAGGATCACACAGGCCGTCTACACCTGAGCATAGAAATCATCTAAACCCAGACCTTTTCTGCCCCTGGAAACATCTTTTCTCCTCCTCTCAGTGGATTTTTCCTTATTAGAAATAGTCAATGAGCTTGTTCTAACTTCAGGATCATGCCAGTTTCATGGGAAAAAAAACCAAAATTACTGCCATCTGCATGACTACCATCAAGGGACAAATCTTTCCCTCTCCCCCTCGTATTCCATCCTCCCTTTTTACTTAAGAGCAGTAGGAGACCTTCACATTAAGATACTGAACCCATCACAGTTGGAACAGACAAAGTGAAAAGGGAGGTGATGGAGGCTGAGACAATGTATTTTTAGTCATTTCGATGAATTATGGAGATGTGAAGCTGATAATTTATTGAAGAAGGGAAACGGGGGACTCTATGTAAATGTTTTCAGATGAATAATTAATGTGCCTTTCTAGCATCAGGGGGTCTTTAATTAAAGCCTCTGTTAAACAAGGGAAGGCAGACAGGCCTGGCTCCTTGCAGCAGCTAATTGCACCTTTCCCACGTACAGCTACGATTCAGAGACAAAGTATTGTTTGCATCAATAAAAAGGGACAGATCATACTTAGGCAGAGTGGTGGGAGGCTGTAGGGCCTGCTGAGAGACCCCAGGGCTAAGGTGGTCTGCATCATATTTCAAATTAGCTCAGCGTACAAGCAAAGTGAGGGGGTGTGGGGAAGAGAGGATGAAGAGGGTACTCTGGCCACAAGGCTTTGAAGAATGCAGAAAGCCCCTACAACCATCTGTGGATTACAGCCTCTTCAAGAGGGACCTACTGACGGGGTTATCCAGGATCTTGCTGTCACTGTGTGATACATTTGCCTTCCAAAATCCTGTTCCATACCATGCCTGCCTCCCTATTCCAATGCCAGGATGGGTTCACAGCAGAGAGGAGCATAGCAATGAGGCAGTGCTTGCAGGACGGAGCAAAAAGGCAAACCGGAGTCTTCCCAGTACCCTCATGCCCAGCATCCTCCACAGGCACCCCTCCTTCAGCTGAACTTGCACGTCAGGAGCCTTCCTTCCTCAGGGGTTTCACAGCTGATGGAGACACGATTGGATGAAGGTTCACTGTGGACTTCAGCCAGAACACAGCATCCCCTCCCTCTCATGCCATGTGATGGTGAGACCAAACTTAAGCCATCTGCCTTACAACGACTGGGCCTCCCAGAAGGTCTGTGATTATTTTCCAAGAGAACGTATAAAACCATAATAGTTTCAGAAACTACAACGGGACAATTAAAGAATGACAAAACCTGTCCCAGTTAATACTGCTGAGGAGCTTCTAATACAATCCCAAACTGGACTTATTTAAATGTCAGGGGAACAGCAGGTAAATTTCCAAACAGGAACAAAGTCTTGTTTTCCTTAAGAATGGTATCTAAACTAGACACAGATGAATTAGTTTTGACATCTCAGGAAAGAAACTTTATTCCACTTTTTTTCATTCATCTTTATTTCCAATAGCATTCCTGGTAGCATTAAAAATGAGAGAATAAGGGTCAGCTGAAATTTCATTTTTAACAAAAAAGGTTAAATCTAGGGTAGGCTAAACAGGTTCCCAAAGCAAGTATTTCCAGACACAGAAGCTAATAATGCCTCCTTCCTGCATTACCAAAGACTGTACTGAAGGAGACCTCGAGGGGTTACCTAGTCCGTGCCGCTCATCTATGAAAGATGTTTGCTTATCCTGTTGCCCCCAGTTTCTGAAGCCATACTTGAGGCACTCCCTTTTGGCAAACTTTGAGCAGAAAGAAAGACAATTTGGAGAACACCCCTTCAAGAAAGGTATCACTGATTTCTGCACACATCTTGGTTTTCAGGAAAGCCCCGAATCTTCGCTATTGAGAGCATGCGTTTTCTGTTTGTCCACACCAATGCTCCTGACAGGCCTGACATGCCTGCGAGCTCAGCGAAGGTTTACTGCTGTGCTTTGCGGAGGCAAGAGCTGCCAGGTCTCGGAGGCTGCCGCACTCCGAGGTCCTGCGAGCAGCTACGAGGCTCTGCTGCTCTCTGCTGGGAAATGCGGGCAGAGCCCGAGCTGCAGGAAGTGTTGGGGGAAGAGCTGCACTTGCCAGCACACAAACAGAGCCACCTGTACAAGCGCAGACACCTGGGAACAGTCTCCTCTTCCACTGCCAGAAGCACACCCACATCAAAGTTTGCTGGTACAGGAGCAGTCTGGATGCAAATCAGCAGCCTCAGCCACCTCTTCCCCTTGCACCCCAGCCCTCTACCTCACACAGGTGCTGGCTTTCTCCACTCTCTTGCACTAACACCTGCTCTCCTCCCAGCCTGTTCTTTTCTCTAAAACCCTCTGGATCGAGGGCAGAACAATTAACCCACTACTGAGGTAAGGAACCAATGTGCAGGGCAGCCTCATGACCCCCCCAGAGTCACCAGTCAGGACACAGACGAGCAGAAATGTATCTCCAAGGACCCCAAGCCTCTGCCTCACAGCCTGGGGTCTTTTTTGATCATTGGTCCGTGACCTAAAGCTGCTCCTTGTTCACCAGAGCTCAGGAAAGCTTTAACTATGTCTGGCTGCAACTGTGCAAAAGCACAGGTCAGAGAGTTTTGGGGCTGCAGCGCACAGAGAACCGCGAGGCCCCGGCTGTGGGTATTGACTGGGCTGCCGCAGCTCATGGATCATGTGGCAGGTGAGCTCCCTGCTCCGGCCACCAACCTCAGCCTGGGGAAAACCCCAGCTTTGGACAGCAAATCCCACACAAAGGAGGCAGATATATCCCCCAGCCCGATGCTGACCGAGGCCCTCTACCCCTTTAAGCAATGACATTTAAATTTCCTGATGTTTCATCCCATCCATCTCATTACAATTCTCAAGTAGCAGATGAGACGACCAGAATTTGAGATAGACATTCTAAAGATTTGGATATTTTATATGTATATTTACAGCTCAATAAAATAAGAAGAAATATTCAAAGTAAACAGACTGTGGAAAGTGATTTCTTCCAACTCTCCACTGCAGACTTGCAAGAAACCAATCAAAGAGGCTCAAGAGTGGTTTGAGCATAATTTATTAACCCAAAAGGGGTTGCATTGTTAACCAACATTATTTATAGTGAGCAGCTCAACCATCTCTACTGAACAACTGTGCGATACTGCAGGGACAAATGCAGTGAGTTACTACAGAGATAGGACAAAACCAGCAGCAGGTCTTTGTTACAGCTGCTAGAAAAAGCGTCCCCAGGAGACAGACACTGAATCTCTAATGGCTATCTTATTTCTCTGACAATTTATTTAAGTTTTAACTTAACAGCAGGAATGATAGCCACAGTTACACAGTGACTCCCAATAAAGGAGTGTATTGCTAATCTGCAGCTGGTGTTTTCTTATTTATTTCAAAGTCTTTAAGTTCCAGACTTAGCATATGGTGCCATATAAATAATGATATAATAATACGTTTTTGCTTTCCATGTGCCTGTGTAGGAAAAAGCCATGTGATTTATCTTACATGAGCATTGTATTTAAGGCATTATTTTGCTCAGAATTTTTAATGCATTTAAAATGCATCTTCTGCCTTTTTTTAAATCTGTTCTTTTGAAAGAATAAACAGAGCAGTGATGTTTATTTAATAGAGTCATTCATCTTACTTCCCTGTGCAAAATCCTAGCTTTCCAGACCCAGCAGCCAGATCCCTGCAGTAGGCAGTGGGGTTGGAAATGGAGATATCTGCTGTTTACCAATGAGGCACAGATGTAAGGAACACATGGGGCTCAAGATTTACCCACAGCACGACACTATTTGAAGGCAGCAGGCAGCTGAGAACTGCTTAGTCCAGTCCAGTAGAGGATAGAGAGGAGAAACCCATGGGAGAAATCCTGCAGGGAGTCATGCTGTGGAGAACACAGCACTGGGATGGCTCAACACACAACCACCCTAACACACAACTGATATCAAGATGCTCCTTCAGATAAAACTGTATCAGCAGTTACAAAAAGCCAGCAGTCCCATGCTGTCTGGAACCATCACTGTCACATGGAGAAATGGGAGATGCAAGAAGTGATCAGAGAGGGAATGACCTGGCATCCCATGAGTGCAAACAGCAGTGCTCCAGTGCAAGATGATCTGAGTGGTCAGCGTGGCTGAGGATATGGCCAGCACTGTCATGAACCTGATACTGGAGCAGTGAGGCAGCTGTTTCTCTTAAAAGGCAGTGGCGTAACCTGAAAAACACACAAAAAGTGAACTGCTCTGAATGTAAGTGACACCTGTAAGTTTAGAACAGCTTTTGAAGTCCTGTACCTCCCCGCCTCTCATCCCCATAAGCCCCCATGGCAGTCTCAGCCAGTTGTTTCAAACCCAGCTCTTGTCAGACTGGAGCATGAACTAGAATATGTCAGAAGCTGGTTACTGTGGTAACCCAGCACAGCTTTTATCTTTATCCTTTCATCTCCTCTTTGGGGAAAACTGGCAGTCTGTTTATTTGCTTTTTCTGATGAAGTTCATCACGCAGAACACCAACTGTCTGGATCTGTGTAAAACTGAGAACAGGAGAAAGTACCTCTCACATCAATGTACATGGAAATATTTCTCTCAGCACTCAGCACCCTACCTCTTGCTTCCCTGCTTCCCTGTACAAGCTATTTGACGTGTCCTTTTCCAGGACCAAGATCAGAACTAGAAACAAGACCAGAACCAGAGCCCGGACTAGGGCCAGTGCCAGGCACCACCATCAGTGACATCCTGGCCTGTATCAGGAATTGCGTGAGCAGCAGGATGAGGACAGTGATTGTCCCTCTGTACTCAGCACTGGGGAGACCACACCTCAAATCCTGTCTCTTCTGAATCGAGCCCTCTTCTGGGCCCCTTCACTACAAGCCATGAGGTGCTGGAGTGAGTGCAGAGAAGTGCAGAGAGCTGGTGAAGGGCTTGGAACACAGCTCCTCTAAGGAGCAGCTGAGGGAGCTGGGAGACGCTTAGCCTGGAGGAAAGGAGGCTCAGGGGGAACCTCTACAACCGCCTGTAAACAGACTGTAGCCAGGCGGGGGTTGTGCTCTTCTGCCATGCAGCCAGCGACAGGACAAGAGGACACAGTCTTAAGCTGCGCCAGAGGAGGTTTAGGTTGGACATCAGGAAAAGTTTCTTCCCAGAAAACGCAATTAAACATTGGAATGGAGTGCCCAGGGAGGCGGTGGAGTCACCGTCCCTGGAAATGTTCAAGCAGAGACTGGACATGGCACTTCCTGCCACGGTCCAGCTTCCATGGTGGCGCTCGGTCATTGGCTGGACTCGTTAATCGCGGAGGTCTTTTCCCACCCGTTAATTAACTCCGGGATTCCCCGCGTCCCCACCCTGCAATTCCGCCATCACCCAAGATGGCCGCGCGGCACTCAGCGCCCGCGCGACGCCGGCGGCACGGCGCACCGAGGCACGTGACAACGGTTACCCCGGCAACCGCCGCGGCTTCGCGCGCCTGCCCCACCTCCCCCGGCTACGGCGAGCGGCGAGCGGCAGAAAGAAACGGTGCCGGCGGGGGGCGAAGCGCCCCCTGCCCTTCCCTGCAGAGCCGGGGGCAGGTGAGGGAGAGCCCGGCCGGGAACCTCTCCCCGTGCTTCCCTGGCTGCACCGCCCCGCCTCGCCCCTGCCCTTCCCTGCAGAGCCGGGGGCAGGTGAGGGAGAGCCCGGCCGGGAACCGCTCCCCGCCCTTCCCTGGCTGCACCGCCCCGCTCGCCCCCGAGCGCCCCGGCCCGGCCTCCCACCGCCTCCCTTCCGCACGAAGCGAACCCCGTTGTCAACAACCCGTTGACCCCAGGAAGAACACCTTCCTTCCCAGTTCCAGGGGGGTGAGCGCAGGTCCTGCTCCCCCTCGGTCCGCCCCCAGCACCCCGCTTCAGGCAACACTGCAGCAACCGGGACTCGGGATGGGAGGAAGAAACAGGGCAAGACTGCCCGCACTCGGTCACAGGTCTAGGGATGGAGGGATGGGAGTGTGGGCCGTGGATACAGCCCAGTCCGCGGCCAGCTGCTCGAGGGGTAGATGGGTAAGGCCTGCACAAATTTCAGGGGCTGCTGTCAGGGAGCAAACCTGGAGCTGCACCAAGCAGGGAATGAAGCAGGAGCTGAGGGCAGCCACAGCGTGGGCAGCGTGCACGTAAGAGAGATCGCCAACAGTCGTGGGCAAGGAAAGATCATGAGTCGGGTCTGGGATCTATCCAAGGGACTTCCATAGAGACAAAGCTACCTAGAATATACACTCCGAGTCACCCTAGGAAAACTAGTCAGTAAATGAGGATCAGGCACAGGTACAACTGCTGCATAGTTCAGACCGGTTCTGAATGCCTGGGCCTGAGCTTAAGAAAAGTTCCTGTGGTCATGCAGAAGGTGCAGGTGGGGCCAGTCACAGAAATAAACTCTATGCAACTTAGTGCATGATTTAAGTGTGGCTGCTGTGTATTGGCAGAGGATGGAGCAATGTGCTGTGTCTAGTCTGTGGAGACATGTTTAAAATACCCTTATTCTTTTTCTGCTAAATATTTTAGCAAGGGTTCAATGGTCACTCAGAATCTGAAGTGGAGGAAACTGTGTACCACCAGCTGCTGCACCACCTGAGGACCACACACCTATAGTTGAATCCCCACCATCACTGGATGACTTACCTGGCGTGGAAGCACCAGCATCTGCAGCCCAGCCATCTGTAGTAGAGTTGCCAGTGTCTGCAGACCAGCTGGCTGTCAAGAAACCACCACGTTCCCAGCACCACTTCCTGCTCATTGCGTAGTCTGCATCCAGAGAAAGCTCACCTGAGGTCAGATCACCTGTGAGTGAACTTCCAGGTTTCAAAGTCAAGATGTACACCTCTGAATCCACACAGGATGGCAGTAACACCGTTGAGACTGTGTTGTCAGCAGCAGAGATTACATTTGAATCATTGGAGAATCCAGAGGCTCTTGGAGACCCCTATCAAGCTGCCATAAATTATGTGGAGGAACATAAAATTCTACAGATATTTCAGGTGAAATATGTATTTCTCATCTCCTTCCAGAGGCTTACATGAGAAGCTTGTCCTAAAGTTAGCTTGAAACAAATTATCCCTTCCCCAGACCCCTCCTTATCCTGTGCTTTCTTAAGTATAGAATTAAGAAAAAGCAATAGAAAGGGATCCTTGATCATTTTTGGTGTCTGAAGAGATTCTTGCTTTTTAAAATGCAGATGGCATTGGAATAGGAAGTGCAGGCAGTCATCTATACAAGGATCAATAATTCTTTCTTTCTGTCTGTCTCTGTCTCAGGATATCACAGAAAAACTGCTGTTCCATAAGCCTGATGACCCCTTGCAGTTCATATTGAAGGAGGTAGGGTGCCTTGCTGGGGCTCTGTGGGGACGCAGCCAGCTTTGCTGAGCACACCAGAATCATGGTCAGCCCAGGGCTGTTTCTCTGACTGTGTATCTGCTGTCTTGGGATGAGGAAGAGCACAGGCAGCAGCAGAGTGCCTGATGTGCAAGGGCCCATGTGTGCTCTCAGAGGGAGGAAAGGTATGGGAGGGTGGAGGAAGAATGGGGTGAATGTGCCCTGGAATTGCCTGAGAGGTGAGGGAAGCTTAATGACAGAGGTCTCTGTGACCCTTCTCTAGCTGCCTCTACCCCAAGCTGGGAGGGAGCACTTTTTCTATCCATACCCCCCTATTCAAGAGAGCTGTCTCTGTTGATCCTGCAAGGTATTAAAACACAGGTAATTCGAAGTCAGTGAAGTGAGACAATAGTTTGGGAGTGAGTTAGGAGTGTGGTTTGCTTCTTGGGAGAAGGAGGAGGTTAAAAGAAAGAAAGCAGACAGAGGTAAAGGTGAATGTCTTCCTTCATTGCCCTCTAGTCAGTCAGGAGAGGCACCATCTTTGAGGTTTGCTGCCGTGTTCATGGTGTACTAAGCACAAAACCTCCAGAGGGATGGCAAGGTCAGTTCTGGGCATCAGTGTGAAAGCAAATAAGCTCCCAAATGTCTGTTTTCCTTTTTCTTTTCCCAGGTGCAGTCTTTGATAAATGCCAGGCAAGCAGAACCAGAAGAATTATCGGAAGAGAACAAAGATGTGTAGGTGTTTCTAGAAGAGGGCCTGTGCACTCCTTTTGACCTTGCTGTTGTGGTATTGCCACACCATGCCTTCACAGCACCATGTAGTCATTGACAATAACTTAGAAAAGATCTGCTTGTCTGTCTCTTGCCTGGTTTCTCTGTTTGTATGCTTGTGCTTCCCCTTGGGTTTAAATCCTGCAACCAAGTTTTTGTTTGGAATCACAGACTGAGATCTAAGTGTGCATGGATCTGCATGCACATATGGCACATCTTGAAGAGGCAGGTCTGCTGAACTTCTGTGCATATAAATGCATAAATCTCATATTTAGGCCACTCCAGACTCTGCCTTTCTGTGCAGAGAAACCTCACAGCTCAGACTATGCAAGGACAAAAGCAAGTAGAGTTAAAAAGCAGCCCTGGATAACCCACAGCCTTCTCTTTTCATCTTGCATTGGTGGCTTACTGTGTCCAGTTATGCAGCAGCACCAATGCCTATCTAACACTTTGATAGTTTGTGTCTGGGTGTTCCCACTGCCCCCAGAGCTCCTCTAATGCAAGAAGCTGTCTCTCTGCCTGTTCCACACACTGGATACAGCTGTCTCACACTTAATCATCACTGCTGGACCCTGATCACTCTGCTTTTTGGTGTTGGCCTGCCTGTGTCATTGTAAGTACAGTGTATAACCTGAACAGCAAAGCATCAGTTGCACACACCCTTTATGCTTTCAGAAAACATTGTCACTCAGGAATGTGGGAGATGAATAAAACCAAACAAACCAAAACCAAGCACTGGTACCTCAGAGAATTAAGAGTCAACGTACATTTCGCAAACACATCGTTTGAACTGTGTTTGATTTTTGAAACACTTACAATCCTTGTTTTCATACTATCCAAGTGTCTGTTTCTACCCTGTAAAAAAACTTCTTCTCCTTGTTTTTGTCTCTTGCCTGACAATTATTGAAAATGTGCAACAGAGCATACTGTTATTTTGGCTTAATAGATTGTCTGTGTGCAGTATATGCCAGAAAGGGTTTTTTAGTTTTTTATGTCAGTACAGGCTTTTCTCTTTTTTAGGCAAGTGCTCTAATTTCCTGATGAATGGTGGTGTATTCCCAAATGACTGTCTCTATGGCTATGAAGAGAGCACCATAAAAACTTCCATCTATCTATTTTTAAAAAAATAATGTATGATGATTGGGTTGTGTGATTCTACACAGCACAGCTTGGGTGCCAAAAGTCTGGGAAAAACAGAGGGCAGGTGTTTGGCATACAAATTCCATGTGTGAGATGAGTTTGCTTTCTATCTGAGTTTCTCAAAAAGGATCAGTTAACTCATGTGTTTCAAGATTGAAGGCAGGTAAGCACCCCTGTCATTCATAGGGCAGGGAGTTATTCAAGGTTGCTTTGAACCTAAAGATGGCTCAAGATTCAGATTAAATCTTCAATGGTTCTATAAGAGTTTTAATGTAGACTTAGGCATCTAGGTCCCACTGCAGCATTGAGATGCTTTTGAAATCCCTACTTATCTCCAGCAACTGGAAAAATCTGACACTGAGAATCTGAGATTGATCTGCTTACAAATTCTTGACCAAAAATGTATCG
Source organism: Cettia cetti (assembly GCA_013401135.1). NCBI lineage: Eukaryota > Metazoa > Chordata > Aves > Passeriformes > Sylviidae > Cettia > Cettia cetti. The sequence goes on along the minus strand of VZUI01044641.1, from coordinate 138,273 downwards.
GGCTGAAAAACAATGTATATGTGCCCTCTCCTAATGTATCTCTGGGGGACAGGAAATGTATGGAAGATGAAGATAGTGTTTGGAGCCTTCTCATCCCCAAGGTCATTTGTCAGCCCATTGTCCCAGGAGATGGAGAAGCTGACATGTCTTTGAATTTTGTTGTAGAACAGGATTAGGGTGCCTTGGGGTACAGCCTTCACCGTGTATTTCCTGCCTCTGTCATTTGGGTATTGCATTTTGTTGTTCTCTTTTACTTACAAGAAGCTTTTGACCTGTAATACGCTCTCAGACTATAAGTATATGCCTTCAACTTCATGTCAGCATTAAGGGAGTTGTGCAAGGGAAGATCCTTAATTCCTCCCTTGGGTAGGTTGGAATGAGCTGGAAAGCAGTCTTCTTACAGGTGACAGAAGTTTTGCAAGAGAGGCTGTACCCAGTGTTCCTCAGTAATCTCAGGGCCGCAGTTTTCCTTTGGTGGCCTGGCCACCTCATCTCATGCTAACAAAGGTAGCAAGAAGTTCTCCTCAGTACACATAAGAGGGAGCATCTGTTTTGTCTGTTTCTCAGAAAAGAGAAACAGTGTGTTCTGTTCTTCCTATTGAGGAGAGGTCTTTCTCCTTTGAGGAGCAATTTCCTAGAAATGAATGAGGCTGTACCCAGAACAAGCTCTGTGGGCCTGGAGTTGGCATGTGTAGATGGCTTGAGACTGAGGAAGGCAGTGGGCCAAGAACAATCCTTCAGTGTTCACAGACTTCAGAGGGGGGCAAGGGGTATATCATCTCTGAGCAAGGACTTAGACCAGAAATCATGGGGAGCTTATCATAAGCTAAGGAGAAAATGTCACTTCCTTTACCTTAATTTTATGAAAACAAAAATCATCCTCCAGGAGGTTTGCAGATTGTGGTGTTTAAGGTAGTGTCACACAGCTGTATTATTTTTTAATCTGCTGCAGAATCATTCTGAAAAATACACTCTAGCTCTACAAAAAAAATCTACTTCACATTAAGACACTACTGTTTGTGTATAAGAAGGCTTTTCTGTGCTGAAGAAAAGAAGAAAAGTTAGATTAAAAATGGAAACTTTTACTGTAGTCTTAATTCCAGAGTGACTGTCCCTTTTCCACAATTTCTTTCCAAAACCATTGGATCCTTATTTCTTCTTTGTAAGTGGACATTTATCAACATGACATTAAACTGTCATTAAATTTCTTGCTTTGAGTGCTCAGAAGGAATTAGCAGTTCCTCGTGTGTAACCGAAACTATTCCATATAAGTCCTTATAGCACACCAGTTACAGTACATTTGAATGCCCTCCAGAGTGCTAAGCAACGTGACTAACATCTGTTGTTTGCTCTTTCTCCTCTCCACAAGGGAAATGGCTGTGCACTCAAGTGCATTCTTTTAGAAAGGGTGGTTTGGGGTTTTTTTACCACACCTGTGTATTTTTGTGTACTTCTAATGGGTAAGTCCTGAAGTGGAAGGTGTGGAAGTTGGAGATAGTTTGTAGTTCCCAAGGATGATTCCTCTGCAGTATGAGCTGGGTACTGAGAAAACACATTATTTTTAAGGAAGAGATTTTTTTGTTCATCTGCTAAATGGCATGATCTTATGGTGCCCAGACTGTTTCTGTTGTGAACCTTGAGCTCCTCCAGAGGCAGGATGCAGAGGAGCCAATCAGGAGGAAAGTGTAAAATAGGTGGCTTGGACCAAAACATCAGTTTCTTTTTCTGCCATCTCTGTATGGAACTTGAAAAGACTTGGCTGCCCCAAGCAATACTGAAGTTGCCTGTGTACTGCTTCTAACCAATGGGAAAAAAATGTTGTAAGAGCTGATTAAAAATCCTTAGAAAAGTTCACACAGCCTCCGCTCTGGTTCTTAGGTGGAGGGCACAGGCAAGATCTCCCTTCAAATGGGCAGCTGCTTACAGCATGAGACATTTCATTGTGACTCACTGGATATGAATCACTGCTACGTAACACCAACTTTAAGCTAGTTAATTGCCATTGATTTCAAAGTTTCACAATCGTGTGGAATTCATAGTAGGCAGCAGCAACTGCTTTCATGTCTGAAAGGGAAGAAAATTACCTCTGGGTAAAGTCCAACAAAGAGTTTAGCTAAAGAGAGCTCTGGCTGAAGACTGGAGAATGTGGAAGTGCTCGGAAAGGGAATATACTGTGGCAAATTGATCAAACTCTGTCTGACATGCCTCCTGGTTGTATTCCAGGGAAAGCTTCTCTTGACCATTCTTTCATCCAGATGAAACACAGGAGAAAATGAAGAAACATTTCCTTAAGGTCAGGCATTAGTATCCATGGCTGCATTCCTTTTTTGGGGACTGTCCTTATGGACAACACTGATGTAGCAGCAGCATCAAAAGCTCATGGCCATAGCTTGATGTACAATAATGAAAATAAGAACTCTGAGTTGTTGAAGAGATATGGATCAGATGAATAGTCATTCATCATGTCCTGGAGACAGGCAGTGGGCTGGTATGTCATTGCAGAACAGATGAATTTTGGTGAAGCAGATGCAAGAGATTTCCGTATATATAATTCAACACTGTGGACACCCCAGTAGTTGGTCTGGTTTAGAAATTCCTGGTATGAATTAATGGAGTGGCTCTTCTCCCTCAAGGCTATCTCTCAATTCCCCATGCAACTCCCCTCACAGATGGGAAAAGCTTATCCTCCTTTGTCACAGACCTTATTGTTCTCAAGCACTAGGAGGACATCTCCATGGCTTATTCATCCAGGAGTCTGGCGTAAACTGTTTTCCAGGGCAGAAAAGAGGAGAAACTGCTGGTGTCATCTCATAAATTGCAATGAAATAATACCAGGAAAGAAACAAACAATGAGATGGACTCATTTCCTTTTTGACATTGTTACTTTGAGACCAAAATGAACATCTTTTTCATTGTCATTAAAGAGGCAAGAGATGGAGGAACACAGGGCTGCACAGAGCCAGACTTATGAAGGTGAGCATCTATCTAGTGCAGTTCTCAAAATAAAAGGGGAAGCATTGTAGCTAAGGGAGTGAAACTCTCAGTTTACACTTGCCCTGGAAATTTCACTATAAACTTACAAGTCTTTAAGGCAAATGCCTTATTTAGAATCATGTGTTCCAACCTTAAAAATTATTATTAACTGGGAGGCAGTATCCATGTTAGGGTTAGGGAGTGTGTAAGGAAAAGAGGTGACCTCTGTCCTTCCTCCTTCCTGTCCTTCAGCTTAACTTCTGGCATGAAAGAGGAAATGGATGAATAAAGGCATGTGTAATTCTGCAGTTGTTTGTTAATGGAAAAAATGCATGTCATACCAGCCTTTGAAGAGAAACAGTTCCCACCTTCAGGAGCTTTTGCAGTTTGGACAGATGAGTAGACATTAGGGGGAAGGCTAGGTAAATGGTGCATGCAGGTGAATGGTCAGAGACTCAAAGGTTTTTAACAGTGACTCAAATTTAAATAAACATCATGAGCACCACAGTCCCTCTGAAGAGCAGATTAATGCCAGCTCTATCCCACTATTGTTTAAGCATACTCTTGGGTCTGGTGTAGTGTCCTGCCTCCTTGCAAGGAGATTCAGTGAAGGACAGCATTGCCAGTTTGCTGAAACCCCACAGTTTGAAAGCAAGCACTGCCCATTGGAGAACCCAGCTTTTGGCCCTGTTGTCTGAATCCCTGGAGGCATAACAGAGCTATCTTGAGAGACTCCGTGACCATGGTGTGATGCCAATATATGTTTGCCTTGGCAGATAGGAGGGCATATGGAAGACGTTTAGCAACAGCTCCCTACATTTTGTCCCTTTGGATGTTTAAATCTTTGTAAATGAGGATCAAAGCTCTTTAGAAAGATAGAAGCTGAGCAGGGTCCAGCACAACTACAGATCGAATAACTTTTCCTAGTTAGCTTCCATAGACCTCTTTGTAGTTGTTCTAAGCTTTCCTGGCTTTTCAGAAATCACATGTGGAAAAACGGCGTTGGAGTAGCAGGTTAAAAAGCATCTTGAACTAAAAAAACAGAATAAAACGTAACCTCTCCTATGTGTGCCCATAAGAGGGCAGCACAGACCGGCTGAGCCTTTGCTAAAGGCTATTCAGAGGCAGGAGTTTGCATCCAGCCATGGAACAGCTACAAGCAGAGGCAAAAAGATCTGCGTAGAAGGGCTGGATGGCCTAAAGCACAAGCTCATCCGCCGTCCACCTGAAACTGAAACCCAGGTACAGCTCGGTACAGTCTTGACTGAGTCAGACCCCAGGTGCACAGCAGGGTCCAAGTCTCACAGATTTCTCAGTGAAATTTCCAGTCAGGTACTGGAACCTTGAAAGAGTTTCAGTGGAAGAATTTTGGACAGTGCCTACAGTTCGATTAAAGCAATGAGTCGGTGTGAGACATCAGCCACACCCTTGCCAAGGCAGAGGCTGTCACCCCGGGAGCGCTATAAACTCGCCCAAGGCGGGTGCTATTTATTTCCATTGCGGTGTTGCACCAGCCAACACCCCTCTGCTATTCCCCATTCCTCCAGCTGCCAAAACTCTTGTGATGCAGCTTTAATTGACTGTCCTCCCTCTTTCTGCTGGATGTTCCAGCCCTCTGGCAAGGTGGATGGTGGAAATGCTGAGATAAATGAGACATATGCTTGCAGCAAGTGTGTTGGAAACTGGGTACTGACAGGCAACCATATGTAGATGGCAGTGCTCCACTGCCAGCCCTTTGTGGCCTCCTGCATCAGATGCAGCTAATGCAGAGGAGGCAAGCAGTGGGTTTGGGAGGAGTGAGATATCCCCAAACACCCTTCAATAATAAGCTGGAATCAATGTGAACAAGTTTCTTTGGCCCCTTGCAAACAAGTAGTAAATGTTCCCAAACAAGATCTCTTCTTTGAAGGACATTGTGGCTCATGACTGACAGAGCGGATTTTGGAGGAGACGTTTTTAACCATGTAGCAAGAACAATGCAGTCACTAGATCCAGACAGAACAGCTTGTTCCCAGTCTGTTAGGGGAAACACAACTGAACCAACAGTAGTAAGGGACCATCATGGTGCCAAGGCCATTTGGGAGCTGGGACCGCATCCTAATGGCTGTATTGACACTGACATATGCAATCTTTCAGAGGCCAGGTTTCATAAACAAGAGCAATAGAGACACTCTCTAGCAGACCTTCCCTAGACAGCCTTTTAAAGAAGCTATCTAAAAGGCAAGCAGAAAATTTCTACCTTCTCAAAAGTCTTTTCTCCTGACAAAGATCTCTACAAATCCCAAGCATTTGTTTGCCAAGGCACAATGAGAGTTCTATCCTGTGATCCTTCCCTGTGAGCTACTCTCCCATGAAGACAGGCTGCTAGAGGTGAGGTTGTTCAGCCTGGAGAAGAGATGTCTTGGAGGAAACCTCATTGTAGCCTTCCAGTACTTAAAAGGGGCTTATAAAAAGGAGGGAGATGGACTTTTTGTATGAGCAGGTAGTGATAGGATAAGAGGCAATAGCTTTAAACTGAAAGAGGGCAGATTTAGATTACATGTTAGAAAAAATTCTTTACTTAGAGGGTCATGAAGCACTGGCACAGGTTGCCCAGAGAAACTGTGAATGCCCAATGCCTGCAAGTGTTCAAGGCTGGGCTGGATGGAGGTCTGAACAACTTAGTCTAATGAATGGCATCCCAGCCCAGGGCAGGAGGGTCAGAACTAGATAATCTTTAAGGTCCCTTCCAACCCAAACCATTCTATGATTCTGTGATTCTATGGCTGCCTGCAGCCAGGCTCCTCTTGAGAGTGAGCTGGCCTGCCCTCATCTGAAGATGATATGCAAAAGAGCACCATGTCCCATTTACTGGCCCCTTTGTGCTATCAAGGGTGTTGGCTGTGGAGCATCACTCTTGGGCTTGGCTCCCCTTCCCTGCCAGGAGAAACTCCTGCTGGTGGGAGCGGGGTCAGGGCAGAACTTGACCTCTGCCCTCTCCCATGCTCCTCCGTGCTTATTTTATCTTCTGGTTCTTGTGTACAAAAATGTGACCTCTGCCAAAAGACCTGGGTGAGATCAGCAGTTCTAAGATGCAGATTTTCCTTTGCACAAATTGGCCTTGGCCATGCGTTGAGGCTCTCCTACAAATTTCCTTCGTAGTCAGCAGAGTGAGAGACATCCTTAGGGTCAGATTTAGAGCCCAAATCTCTCTCAGTGAGTACAAGAACGAGGGTCTCCTTTGTTAACAGTAGTAGAAGCCAATAGAGATTAAACTTTAAGAGAATCCACTACTTTTCTAGGCTTTTGGGTTGAGACTGCTGAGGAAGGGAGCAAAAGCAGCTGGTCTAATTGTTAGCAGCGGAGTGCCGAGATTTAATTTGTTACTGCCTTTACCCACACATGCAAATATCACTGTGAGCACTAGCCCAAAACTCCCTGGGGAAGCAGTTCCCTGCCTGACCTCAGTTCTTTACCAGACAGAGCAGCTTTTACCAAGTTGTTTGTCCTTTCTGCTTGCTCACATGTCAGGAGAAACATTCTCTTCTGAAAGGCTGAAAGTACAGATTTTCGTGCAATCTCATGATTCCAGTAGCTTGGGCTTTACACAACCACCCAAAATTGCAAGTTTTAATGACACCAAAATACATATTTGGTTATAAGCTCATGAGTAAAGCTACCCTACAAAATTGGAAAGATAAGGTGCATCCCTCTCCTAACCCAAAATATTAAAAAACCCCAGTCCTTGAGAGTGTGCCCTATAAGCACTCTTCTTAGGAATGAAGAGTGCAATACCTTATTCATTGCTAAATGCAAAACCTCAGCATTACCAGCATCACAAAGGTGCTTCTATCTGTGTTCTCTGTAATGCTCTTTGCCAAGGTAGCTGAGGCTTCAGATGAAAGTTACTGGCTGCATTCCACATCATACTAAATATACAGTTCTGCTTTTCAGCCTATATGTTTGCAGGTTTAGCTGGTGTGGCCAGCCCAGTGGCCCGGTGGTTTATCCTAACCCGCTATAATTAGCCCATGGTTGTTGCTCATGGTATGCCATTTGTCTCCCCACACTCAGCACTGTTTAGTAAACAATTTCAGAGACAGAGTTGCTCTCCCCTGATCTCACTAGGTGGTGTTCACTTATTTATTCTCTGCACCCCACAGTTATTCCTCTCTCTTGAGGTTGTGAGGTATAGAAGTGGCAAAAAAGGGTAAAAATGTTGCCAAAAGGGGGAGGCAGCTGTAGCAAAAGACAGGACTCAACTGGGGAGGCGGGAGGCAAGGCTGGCAGGAGGCCAGGCCAGCTGCAAACCCGAGAGGCACAGTGGACATCTGTCCCCATTGCCTGCATCCTCACCCCCTGTGCGGATGCACTGAAATGGGAGAGGAGGCAGCCATTAGGAATTCCCTTCTACTCCAGGGAGGAGCTGGCTCCTGGCCATGGCACGTGGAGGGTTTGGGTGGCAGACACGAGCCTCAAACCCAAATCTGGCCCAGGGAAGGAAGGTCAAACTGCATGCAGCCTGGGAAGCAGCTGTTCACAGCCCTCCCGGGAATGCAGGGGCAAAGCTGGGCGGCCGGAATTGGGGCTGGGGCCACTGGGAGCAGTGCCCTCAAGGAGGAGGTTGCTGATGAAGTTGGGACTCTACCAGGAAAGGTGGCAGCCCATCCTCTGATGGGCAGCCCCTCTGCAGCATGCTGCAACAGGGATGCTTGGCCTTACTCCCAGCAGTGCTGCCGTGAACTTGCCACTGTACACTGGAGGGACAATCATTAAAGAAGTCCCCTCCCTGGGACAAACAGACAGTGTGTGTCAAGCTGAACCTGTGCACAGGAGCATGGGCTTGGCCAACACTGAAGCCACACTGGTAGGGACAAGGGATTTCCTAAGCCAGGTCCCTCAACCATGAGCCTTGATCTTACCGTGCAAAACTGCAAATGCAGTCAGGAGACTCCTGGTCATGGATGGCGGGGGTTCCATTATGACTCTGACATGAGGGGGTCACAGAGATGACTCCTGGGGGTCTGCTGCTTTGACCATAAGCTCCTTTTCCTTTCTGTGTGCTTGCTCCCTCCCTAATTCCTCCCTCTCGTATTATCTTAGCCTTAAATCATAACTTCCATGCTATGAATAGAACAAATTCAAAGGATTCAGGAAGGCGGGAAAGAATTCTTAGAGGTGAGGAGTGGAACCAACGCACTGGAACTAACCACAACATCTAATCAGCCCTTTTCAGCAACTTTGGGCATCCTCCAGCATGCCTTCCATGCCAATTTTGCATAAACACAGCATACTTTCTGTCAGGCATGTTCTAACTTTGTCCTGTCACCCACTGAGCACATTGCAATAACCGAGTGATAGATCTCCTGATAGATCTCCTGAAAATTTCATTTTCCACCTCCATCTGGAAATAGGCCAGGCTGTGGCCTCAGCATCTGACTGTCCCTGCAGATGAAACCCCAAATGGCAGCATGTCTTCACTCCCAAGTCCCACTTTGCCTTTAACTTAACTCTTAGCAGAGGTGTGCACGTATGTGGACCTGTGGCTGGCTACACAAAGCACACACCTGTGGGGGTTTGCCCCTCTGCACTACACACGTATGGTTCTGTGAGGGGTGTGCACACTCAGGAGTCTGGAGCTTTCACAAGTGCAAGAGCTTGCACAAATGTATGGGTCTGGCTGCAGAGAAGTGTGTCTATCTTCTGTATACTGGGTCCATCTGAAGTAGGCCAGCATAGACACAGTCCTACAGGGGAGGGAAAACAGCTACAGGCACCCCACTGGAAGTACCCCTTTGGGAACAGGGGCTTCCCAGCACTGGCTTGTCAGCCCCACCCTGCTCCCTACCTAGACAAGGTCTCTGTCTGATCCTCTGCTCTGCACAGGCATCCATGTAAAATCATAGTCTGACCTTGTTGGCACACACCAAAAGTAGTGCAAAGAAACCAACAAAATCCCCATCCCAACCCTCCTTTCCTATATCAAATTTCTCTCCAGAGATCATAAAAAATATTTTTACCCGGACTCTAAACCAGATTAACAGACTGTGAGAGCCAAATGGTGATGGCAGCTGAAGGGTGACCACCATCCAGTCCAGCATAACCCACTTTTCCAGCCCAAACAAGGATTCACTCTAACAGCTTTTTGCAGTGTCCTGGACAGGACTACAAAGCTGCAAGAGCTCAGCTGCACCAGGGTTCTCCTCTCCCAGCAGCCACTTTCAGTGCTGGTGATTGGCAAGACTATGAACTTCACTGCCAGCTTCCCCCTCCCTCTCCTCTCTTTCCTCATCTTTTTTTTTTTTTTTTCCCAAGACAGTATTTCCACAGTTATAGCCTCTTTTCTCCTCCCAGCTGAAATGTGATGGGGTGTTTTACCTCAGCAGGCTTTTGCCTAACCCTGCCCAAGATCAGCTCGGCTGTGGTGCCCAGGAGATGGATGCACTGCTTTTTCCCCTGCTGGCTGCTCTCAATGTCCAACAGCAATGATGGGAGCCAGCCTTCCTAGAGCCCAGGACACCAGCTGGTGTGAAACACCTGGTCCCACTAGCATTGTCAAAATAGGGGGGAGGGGCAACTGCACCAAAATAGACTGTGTGGGTTGTAGGGAGCAAAATTAGTGGGCAAGGAGGTATGAGATATTTAAGTCTAGACAAATCTTCATCTGTATCCTTCAGGGCCCAAGGGACTATTTTCTTGTCCCTTTCTACTAGATCAGGCTGGTTGCAATGGCTGGGTCTCCTTTTGCTTTGCCATGGTACCTCATGGAACCGGAAATGCCAGAAGTACTGTCCTTCCTTCAGGGTTAAATCTCACACAGATCTTATGGGAGAGCAAGTGCCAAGGGATCCATAAGACTTTAGAGCTATTCCTCACTAATTTCACACAAGATATTTGCCAGGATTGCCACTGATAGGACACATACATGTTATTTTTGTGTTTGTTTTTACTTGTGAAGGACTCTAACATCATGGAACTCCCATTAACCTTCTCAAGCCCATTATTTATTTGGCTGGTTTTTGCATCAGCAGATAAAGTACAACCACCTGTGCTTTTGCCAGAGACATGTTCAAGGCACCAGTGATGTGAATCATGACTTTTGGCAAACTAGTGCTGGAATGAAGGAGGGAGGGGAAGGTGAGAGACATTCCTTTTCTGTTTTGTTCCTCAGCCTTAGCTGTTCTCAGTTCATCACAGGCCGATTAATATATATATATATATGTGCTTGACTTTGCTCCATCTTAATAGGACGGACTGTGTGAAAAATCCAGAGTGTCCATGGAAATGGAATATTCTCCCCAATTTTCTTGCCATCCACAGTGCCTTGCAGAGTAGCCAACACTTACACTTCTGTTTCCAAAAAAACTCCCAAGCTGAATAAAACAAAAATGGATCCAACCCAAACCTCTGGATTTTTCCCATGCTACATAATTAAATTAAAACATTAAAATTAATTTACTTTCTTTTTCTATTCTGTACATTCTTCTTATACTTACGTTCAAACAGTGATCCAGCAATCCTTGTATATTTACGTCCTTCCAACTTGCCCATCCTCTTTAAAGTTCAAGTACCTCTATGAGTGACTCACTCATCCACCCTTTTGAGAGTATAATAATAGAAATTCTTTAAAGCTTTTTGTTTTCAGCACAACGACATTCCGATATGATCTAAGAATCACAGAGACACCCTCTGGTCCCGGGAGGACTGGGGAACAGGTTTGGCTAGAAAAAAAAGTTTTCCTCATGTGATGGGCACCCCACCAATCACACAGCACGTTCCTCAAGCAACCTAGGCTCTTTAAAGAGCAGTGGCGGTGGGAGAAAGGGGCATTTCCAGCTTTGCAGGTGGGTTGGGATCTCTCCTGGGAAGCATCACGAGGATAGAGTGGTGAGTGCCTTGCTTTGGTCATGGTCTTCCTCCTAAAGAGGCATGTGAGCCATAAGTGTCTATTAGGAGAAAAGACAGCTCTTATGTTTAATGATTTTTATTTTAGTCCCTGGACTGTGTTTAGTATGTGGGAGTCTGGTACCTGGATAAGGTTAACTGCAGGAAATTATTAAGTATTTAATTTTTCTTACCTCAGGCTGTGTCTTTTCTATGGCTCTTTTAATTTGTTTCATATTTTTTCCTCCTAAAGACTGGGGAGGAGGGAATGGAAAAACTAAATCTGTTGTAAATCTGAGTGTTAAAAAAAAAAAAAAAAAAAGGAAAAATTGTTGTAGAGGAAGACAAGTCTTGTAGTTCCCCCTCACTTGTAAAAATAAGAAAGTTTAAAAAACCCTCTTGTTTTGGCTGTGCTGAACTAATAAAGGAGAGAGGAAAAACCTACCTCCCAGCTCTACTTCTGAGATAATTATGCTTGATGATGATTTACCAGCCACACCACTGTTCACGCAGGCTGCATTTCATAGCAATCTCTTAGAAAGGAAACTTAATTAGTCTGTGACCCCTGCTTGATGCTGAGCTATGTTTTTGCTTTATTTTTCTCCCCTGGTAGCACAAAATAACTGTCTGCCTCTTCCATTTCTGAGTGTGGTTGACTCCTAGCACACAAGCAGTTTTCTATCAGAGGTGGCTGCATTTCAGGGGAGGTGGAGTATTGGGGAAAAGTCCAGCAGGGCAGGAGGAGTGCATGGGTTTGTGTCCACTGGAGATATTTGCTTTAAAATAAGTAAACAAATGATGAACTGACATTTGTAAAACGTTCACCTTCTCACAGTGGAGTTCAAGTGATTCATCATTAACGTATTAAATTACATCCTCTTAAAAACTGTGTAATTCTCAAGGCGTCCCAGGCACTTGGAAAAGACCTTCTTTTTAAGCCCCTTAGGGACTAAATTTTGCCATTATAACCAATTTAAAGAAACCTCCAAAGGAAGTTTATTGCTTGATGCATCGGGGTCCACAGGAGGTCTGGGTGTGGGCGGGTCTGTGGCTCCCGGAGGCTTCCCACGGCACCAGCGCTGGCCTTGGCACAGCACCTCTGGCAGCGGTTCCACCTGGATGACTTCCCGCCATCAGCACCCCAGGGCTAGCCCGGGCATCTTGCTCCTGCCTGTAGGGACATGCTCTCCAGCTGGGCTGGGACAGGAGGGGTGGTGCCCAGGCTCCCGCCCCGCGGGGCTGCACGGGCAGGGACCAGGATCCTGCGGCCGAGCGGCCGAGTTTGCTCAGCTGCGCTCGAGTGGTGCAGAGCCCGTGAGTCATAAAACAAATGCATCCTTTGTCTCTGCCTGCTTGCACCAGGGCATGAGAATGCAACGCCCTGAGCAGGGACGCTGAGGGAAAAGGGAGGTAGCACAGGGTGATGTGAAGCCCCTGCAAGCCCCACCACCTTGCTGAGAAACCTCCAGGAGCAGGGTGTAGAAGCAAATGATGCTCACAGGGATGGTTTGGGACATCCCTTTGTCACAGTGCCTGACAACTGGCACAAAACGCAAGGCAGTCAAAATGCCACCAGGGTCTGTGTTGGGCGATGCCAAATGAATTCTTATCCATTGGCTTTTTTGGCTAGAGATGGAGTAAAGGTAGCCTAAGAAGGGGGAATTCATCTGTTAAGGCCACTAAAATCCTGTCCCAGCCTATAGAAACAGAGTGTGGAGGCTTCAAAAGATTGACCAGCGCAGTGTGTGTGAGGGGTGCACAACAGACCCCAAATCCCATTTGAATCCAGGAATTGTTGCCAGAAGAGCATGCTTTCAAAACCTGCATGAGGTTATCACCTAAAATACAAGGGCAGAAGCCAGCCTCTGCAGAAAAGGACTTCCTTTTCATCTCCCACAGTTGTGCTGAGAGTCTCAGAGGTACTGAGGGTAAAGGAAGTGAGGGGAGGTCAAGAAAGCTTCAAGGGCATGCAAATAATAGATTGTCTGTAGTTTGTGGGGCACCAGGGGGATGCAAGGCTACCACTTCTCCTGGGCTCTGGCGGGCTCAGCTGGACCCCCATGAGTATAAGGGGTGTTTTGGGGGTGTGAGGGGAGAGGAGAGGGGAGAAGTTACAACTGGTTGTGCTGGTTGTGACCAGAATGTCGGGAAGAGTAAGAAGTATGTGTCTCAGGAGGGACACGGGTCTTTGGTACGAGAGCAACAGACACCTTTCCAAAGCTGCTTAGAGCATGGAGCAAAATCTGTGGTAGTGATTATTGAATACCTCAGACCTAGATAGGTTACACATAAATTGCAAGGTTTCTAGGATGTGCCAAGGAACACCAGGTCAAGGTTGAAATTCCAGGACCTGGCTGTCTTCATATCTGGAACTTTTGGATAATGGTTGCAGGAGCTCCAGTTTCCTCAGGGGTTTCCTTGAAGCCTCAGGAAACTGTATTTGGGTCATAAAACTAATTTTAACAAGCCCAAGAAGAAGGCTCCTCTACCTCCAAATGCATTTGTGTCTGCAGGCAGAGGCTGCTGGCCTGGGGGTTGGGAGGAGGGCTGCCCACCACTGTCACACCCAGGGGTGCCTGTGAGACACATCTGTGCACAGCCTGCCTCGGGGATGCCAGCCAGGCCTGCCTCATGCCTCTGTCGCCGTGTACCAGTGCCAAGTGCTGTGCAACCCACTCTTGCTGAATGCAGCTCACCTCTGAGGCATCAGGAGCAAGTGGAAAGCTCCCCATCTCCCACAGCTTCTCCTCTGGGACAGGCTGGAGGATTGGCTCTCCAGCTGCCCAGCTGTTGTCATGGCCTTGGAGCACCTGCCTGGTCTCTCATTGCTGATGGTGATACTGGACCATCTGCAAGGAGAAGAGGTCAGACAAGGTCAGACCCACGTGGCCACAGGTTAATAAAGTGGACACCAAGAAATGAATTCTTTTGGCACCAATCTCTTGGAGGCAGAGGGAAAACTCATAGAAATATGGCAACACTGGTGGTTTTTAGGTCTAGAGTAAATCCTTTTTTCCTTCCCTTTTCCTCTTTTCTCTGCCTCCCCCTGCATTGCAATCCCACTGAAGTTAGTTAGGGTACTGGAGAACCTTAGGTTGTCTGGAAACGTGCCATTTTCCAGCTGATACCTGTGGTGGTGGCTGTGTCCAGCTTTCCTCACAACCATAGTAGCCCACTGGACATGGGATCCCCCCAAAGAGACTTTTCTTGGGCTTGCTTTCTCCAGCTAATGTGACTGCAGTAATACCTGCCCAAGGGGAGACAGGAGTGAGCCAGGTTTTGCCTGCCAAGAAGAAGAGAGCCAGTTCATGGAGAAGCAAGAGCTTGGGCTGGATGGACAGCCCACAGACAAGGTGTGAGCACTTGTTGTTACACTGAACAGGGTAACACACTCAACCTTGCTTTATAAACTGCAACTGGTGCAGGCATGCTTTTCCATGTAGCAGTCAGAGTTCAAGTGTCTGTGTTCAAGCAAGAAAGAGTTTCTTGCTTTTTGGACTGCTGCCTGGCTTGTGATGTCCCTTAGATGGCAATCATAAAGGGTTTTTTTGACATCTCTGGAGCTTGCAGCACAGAGGTTCATGAGGCAGGCAGTGGTCTCTCCAGCTTTCAGATGAGTGGAGGACCAGGATCCATCTTAGCTTTGGCAGACTCTGCAGTGTTGTATTATAGAACACATGGCTGAACATTGCTCAGAATCAGATTTAACTTGCAAGAGAGCCCCTGGACACCCTGGCTGGTCAGGAAGTTTGGCAGGGACAGAGATCCATGTTAACCTCATGAACCTGCCATTTTCAAATACAGAGCCAAACAGTTTCATGTATACTGGGTCTGGCCTCCAAACACCCATCTGGGGCTAAAATGTCTTCTCAACTTGAAAATAATGGCCACATATTATTAAAAAATTCCTACACATACTATCATACAAAAATACTTAGGCACTCTGCCGATATAATGTGAGAGTACTGGGGATGTCTGCGTGCCTAACCCTCAAACCACTGCAGAAAGAGTACCTGGTTTTCATCTGTCACTGTTGGAAGTCCTGCATACCCCAAAAAGGGCAGCTGCTGAGGAGGCAGGAGGTGGTTTTGTCAGAGAGGTCTCACAATGCTCTGTTGCTCAGAAAGCTCCCCTTCACTGACAGCTTTGTTTGCTCGTATTTCCCAACTGCTTCTTTGAAGAATTGTGAAGTCAGTGGCCCCAGCAAAAGAGAGGCACAAGTGCAGGTACTCTGGCAGAAGAAGGACGTTCAAGCAGTTTTTCCTGTTGTCTGCTCAAGCTGGGCTCATTGCAGCCTTTCTTTCCTGATTTGTATTTTCTTAACCACCAGGTAAATGCAGTTGTCTCAGGATTAGGATTTTTTCCCCTTACCCTCTCCATCCCTTTGAAAGAAAGATTTGGTGGGCTCTGGTGTCCAAGCTTCTTTCTCCAAGAGGTCTCACACCTTTGACTGATGCCTTTATGCTGCTCTCTCTGGAAGGCATTTAATTTGATGCAGGACACCTGACTCTAGACTGCAGGATCTAGCACTCTCAGGAATTCAGTAGGAAAGCTACTTGGGCTGGCTCCCATGAGCCAACTGCAACCTGAGCTGCCCCTTCCCTCCATCCCTTCCTCCCTCATGCCTGACTTGGGGCACTCAGCTCCCATTCCCAGCACAGATGGGAGCAAAGTCCTGTGCTGTAGGTATGTGTGGAATACAGCTGGAGCACCGTGGTTACCAGTTCAGTCCCATGGTGGTGCTGGTCAAAATGGCCCAGCGTAGCATGCCCTGGAGGAACGTTGGCTCCTTTGGAATAGGGGTGAGGTGAGGGTGCTCAACCTGTCTCCATCCAGATGTAGCTGGTGTTTCTGGCCAGGTAGAAACATGAGCTGATGTTGTTGTGAGTGCTGTTGTGATGATGAAAATCCTACCCAAAAGAGAGCTGAAGACAACAGAGGTTCCCAAGGTGGTCCCAGTCTTCTGTAGCTCAAGTATCAGGGAGAGTTTGAGTTACCAGATTAATACCTGGGGAAGTTTCCTCTGAAACCACTGTAAAGCAAGGGATGGGAGGTGTACAGACAGGCTGGCAAATTCTGTCTATCCTTCTCCTCATGGATAAATTGTGTTTCTGAGTGAAGCACATTGTACCAGTGATTTAATTGAAGAGTGTATTTGTTTTTTTCTAGGTTGCATGAAGAATTAAAGATGGCAAAAAGTGATGATTGCGTACACATCTTGCAGGGTCTGTTAGTCTTTGGGAATGTGGTCATTGGGGTAAGTGAAGTGGAACAAGTATGGGTGGAGGCTTCCTTCCAGTATGATGCTTCTTAAAACAGCAGTTCTATCTCTTCACGTGTGAAGTCCACACATAAATAGTGTTAAAGAAGAGGATAAGGACAGTTGTCCTAGATGATCATTTGGGTGGGAAAGGGACAGCAGGGGCAGACCCACAATACCAAGATGGATGCTAGGGGAAAAGCCTTAGAATTGTCGGCAAGAGCAGACCAACATTTTTCCAGCCACCTCCCTCCATAGTGATGGAATTCTTTCTTAACATCCTCAAGTCCTAGGCCTGACATCTCAGATCATGGCTGGGTGAGATTTGAAAGCAAATCTTCTGAAAAGTCCCAATAGAAGAGATTTTAGAGCTGGGCAGAAGAGGAGTTGGGTTGCTCCCACTTGGCAGGAAGCTGAATGAAAGGAAAGCAGACTATACCTGTTTCTGTCTTTGTTATTTCTTTGGGGAACCTTGATCTAATGGGTTTCTTGTGCTTCCCAGATGTGTGGCATTGCCCTGACAGCAGAGTGTATCTACTTTGTGTCTAATCCCCATGGTCCCTACCCTCTGCTGAAAACCACAGAAAACGGTGACATCAACGCTGCTGCCTGGATTGGCATCTTTGTCGGCCTTGCACTCTTTGCTCTGTCTATCCTTGGTATCATTGGAGTCATTAAGGCCAGCAGGACCTTGCTGATGGTGGTAAGTGTAGCAAAATTTGCCTTCCTACTGCTGCCAAACTGAACAAACACTGCCTTAGTGTCCCTGGTCACCTTGGGAATCAACCAGTGAGCAAAGACAGCTTTTATACTGATAAGGAGCCAAAGATTCTTCTTAATCCTGGCTGTGGTGTCCCAGAGGGTGACTCCTGGGAAGACTCAGGCATGAGAAGCTCCTGAACCAGGCTGAGGGAATTAATGGAGACAGCCACAGTGAAGGTTTGACTGGCTTGACCCTGACCTTGCCCTGAAGCAATGCAGGAGCACTTGTGCAATCTCATAAAGCTGGGATGTGG
Source organism: Cettia cetti (assembly GCA_013401135.1). Classification (NCBI taxonomy): domain Eukaryota; kingdom Metazoa; phylum Chordata; class Aves; order Passeriformes; family Sylviidae; genus Cettia; species Cettia cetti. The sequence continues at coordinate 121,161 of VZUI01044641.1, read as the reverse complement.
TTTAGATCCTTGTTTCTCCCCACCCCTTACTGCTTTTCAGCTGTCATACACTATTCAGTTTAGGAGCTGATAAGTAGTGACTTCTGTACAAGGCATTAGTAAGTGTCAGGATCCCAAATATGGGTGCAATCAAGAACATAAGGCATTAGCAGGCAGGCAGAAATTACAGGGGTGGGGACAGAGCTTTGAATAAGCCAAGGACAATGTTAAGATGTGGATAAATCTCTCTACAATGTCTTACTAAGTCATTTAGTTTGGCAGTGGCAAAACTTCATTGGTGCTTGCATTAAAGAAGGGTAGAGATGAAAACTCTGAAATGAGCTCTCTTGTGGATTACTGTGGGGTTGCAGAGTGTCTGTTTTAGACAAAAGGCATTCAGAGATCTGAACTCTTGGGCCAGGGAATATGTCAGCAAACAGCTGAGGAAGAAGAATTCCCTTAACTCTGAATTTTGGTGTCTTGGCTGAAACTCAAGGTTCTGGTTTAGGATATATGAGAGGGTACAAGGGACAGAAGCTGGGGTAAGCAGGAAAAAATGGCTTAAATCAGAGAAGAACATGATAAAATGTGGGAGGAGGAACAAATATGTGAGAACGCCAAAGAAAATATGGAATATGTCAAAGGGATTATGCTGGAAAGGGAAAAGAAAGAGTGAATGAGACGATGAGAGGTAACCCTTGGAATCTCACAGTATAGGAGTGTTCAGGAAATCAGATGATGAAAAATGAGGGGGATCTCAATGATGCCCTAAGCTGCAGTTTCCCTTTCCCAATGTAATCTCTCCTGCTAGGAGTGAACAGCTTCCTGCTGAAAAGCTTACAGCTGGTAAGTGGAAGTGAAAGGAGGACACGTGACACAAACATAGGTTGCCAATGAGATGCAACAAAGAGAAGGACAAAGTATTTTCCATGGAGGCAGGGCAGTCTTAATGCCATGAGATTCCAATGAAATCTTGTCTGTGAAATGGAGAGCAATTCCAGTCATTCACCTTCAAGAAAACAGATTGCAAATTGAAACAAGCACAGGGAAAGGCTACAAGAATATTCAGGCTGGGTGAGAGGGAATATGATAGCCTGGCCACCTTTGCAGCAAGCAGGGTTTCCAGCTTAATCTTGAAAAAAATGCTGAACGGTTTCTCCAAGAACTAATTCTGCTCTCTTTCTCCCACAGTACATCATTCTGATGCTGATCACTTTTGCATTTGAAATGGCTTCTTGCATCACAGCAGCAACTCACCAAGACTCTGTGAGTATTTCTTTCCTCATGTATTCTTTTGTATTCTTTTTACTGTGCTGGGGAACACAAATTCTAGGGCACACAGTCACCCTGTTCAGTGCAGTCAATGTCATAGTACAGTGTAAACTCACAGGACTACTGCTGAGCAGAAGACAACCCCACAAGGAAAAACTCCATCATTATTCTGATCAAAGAAATAACTTTGTTTTTTTTCTAACATAGCTTTGTTATTTTTAACATTTTAAAGTGTTTACAACCTTGTAGTTAAGGAAATAATAGTGTGGGTTAGTTGAATCATCAATACAGTGTTTAGTCTTGTAGCTACAGACTGATTAATCTATCATACACAGAGAAGACAAATCTTCAGCATTGCCCCAGGCAGTGTTACTGGTGAGGGAAAGATTACATGGATTATTGGAGATACTGTGGGGAGGGAAATTATTTGTGGTGCTTTAGTTCCAACATACCAAATGCAATCCATAGCTTTTGCACAGCTCTTGTGATCTACATCTAGTAGCGCCTGCTAGAGATCTTCATCTTTGTTGCTCCTGCTCCTCAAATCCTGCTCTTTATTTTCGTGTGTAAAACCAGAGGAGAAGCAACATTCCTGTTCTCCAGCCAGATGCTGAAACAAGAAAACAAATCCTCCCCAAATAACCCTGTATTTGCTTTACACGGCCACTTATTTACATAGTTTCTGCATTTTTCTCAGTTGTTTTTTGTTGGTCTTTTTTCTGTAGCTCACTCCACAGCATTTCTTGAAGCAAATGCTGGAGAGATATCAGAATTCAGAGCCAGCCAATAACAGTGACAGTGAGGTCACAAAGACATGGGATGAACTCATGCTTCAGGTAATAACACTGAAGTCACTAATTACTAAATGCTCTGCAAGCCTGGAATTTCAAATCCTCCTTGGGGCTGCTGGATAATAAAGAGGATGGCATCTGCCTTGAACCTTAAAGAAGGTTCTGACACACTCCTCCTTTAGCTTGTTTATCAGACAGCAGACTGTCAAAGGCAGGCACTTCAAAAATCTCTCCCATAAATTTGTGATTAGTGCCCAAGCAGTGTCCTGACACGTGCAGGGCTGTGACCTGGGCCCACAAAGACCCTTCCTTCCCTTCTGTGTCCCTGCAGAACCATTGCTGTGGGGTGCAGGGCCCCTCTGACTGGCAGGTGTACACGTCTGCCTTCCGCCTGACGCACAGCGACGCCGATTACCCCTGGCCGCGGGCCTGCTGCGTCCTGGATGCACAGGGGCGTCCCGTCAACCTCGACGGCTGCAAACTTGGAGTGCCTGGCTACTATAACAGCAATGTAAGAGCATCTCTGCTTTCTCCAGTTAGCATATGTCAGTCAAAAGTGCCTTGCTGGAAGGAAAAGAGACCATGAGTAGCTTTTCTCCTTCACTGTAAGCTACAGGTGTTCAAAAGCTTTCTGGAGGAGAAGGAATGCCTGTAGAGACCTGGCCATGTCCTGAACACAGGACAGGATTTTTTTTTAGAATAAAGGCTTTCATGATGGAGAGAGAAATCTCTCAAGCCACTGGTAAGAAGAAGTGACATTTCTAACATGTAGATGAACAGTAGCTAAATCAAGCTTAGCCCAAAGATGAGTGTATACAACATGAATGAGCAGTTCTTCTCAAGGAAGAACTTTTCAGTAGACCATCATGTCCTATATACTAGGTTGCTGGGTCATGAACATCAGCTTCTGCACTAGCTTGCATTTCTAGAAGGCATTCAAGCTTCCAAATTTGCCTGCAGCTTCTTGATTATGGAGATCAGTTCTGTGTCAACTGTGTTTGGTTACCTAAGTGTATTTGGCAAGTGGATGGCACAGCAAGTTGTCCTTGAGGTGTTTGAGATGGGTCTACTTTGTATTTGGAGCCAGAAACAGATAGGATATCTGCAAGTTGTCAATAAGAAGTTTAGCTCTGGCTTGGTCTTTCGAAACCCTCTGAGCTGCCCAAATTGCAGCAGGACAGGAGCATGCCACCATGCCACCTCAGTCTCTCTCAGAGGTGGGTGAGTTTGTCACCTTGCAGTGCAGGCTCGGTGCTGGTGTTGAGTCATTCCCGGTTGTCTTTCAGGGTTGTTACGACGCTATTTCTGGACCAGTGAACACACATGCCTGGGGTGTTGCCTGGTTTGGCTTTGCCATCCTCTGCTGGACTGTAAGTACTTAATATTTGCTTTTATTTCCTCTTCTCCTCTCTTGCTATTCCACACCCAGTTGGGTGGAGGTGGATGACAGGACTGACGCATTCAAAATGTCCATGGATTATCGTCATTCATTCATCACAAATCTGCCTGCAGCCTGCTCCACCAAGGTGTGCATTTACAAGTTCCCCTCCATTCTGGCTTCCAGAGGTGAGGAACTAGATGGCCTTCCATCCTGCCACAGCCTGCTGCAACCTGCTACTATCTCAGCAATACAACGCAGGAAACACAACTTGCAGATGCTTCTTTGTGAAGGGTATTGGGTCATCATGATAGATAATTCAGTTTGTAGTTCAAAGATTTTGTACAAGTGTATTCAGTACTCAGGGTTCAGCAGCTTCATGACAGATAATCCTCAGCGAGATGTAGTGATACAGTCAATTGGTTATAGCTGCACGTATCTAGCTGTGTAGTTTCTGTGCAGAAAAAAAACACTCTAAGGTTCCTCTGCCTGAACAGGCTTTGCTTTTCAAGAATTTCTGTTGCTCCCTCCTACCAGTAGGACTATATGGGGCTGGGGGAGAGGTGGAGAGCAGGAAATGGGGGGCAGAGAAACTTAATGGCATTGTCATTTCAGTTCTGTGTTCTCCTTGGCACCATGTTCTACTGGAGTGGAATTGAATACTGAAGGCCTGGTGTCCTCAGTGCTGTCCTGAAGAGCCGTGTGAAACTGCATTTGTTTGTCTCCCACTCCATTCTCCTCAGGCCATGGAGGATTTGAAGTTTTCCCACTACCTCTCCCATATATACTTTTGCCCCTCCAAAAACTTGATGCAAAGAACTGACAACTGCAGGAAAGAATCTTCTTGTCCCTGCTTTCCTCCTTGTTCTGCAGCCTTAATGCCTCCTGGCTGAGGCACAATCCTTCTTTCACTGTGCAAGAAATCCTGGAGCATAAGATGAGAAAAAAAGTGATTTGATTTGTTCTCTGATGACATCAGAAAAGAAAATGTCCATATACACTTGCTCCAGGAAAATGTCTCTCTAAAATTAGTTTGAATTTAAATTATAATGCTTCAGCAAGGGCTATGTGAGCAAAACTGTAACCTCCTGTGACCAGCAAGGACAGATGCTGCAAGAGAGAAGACTGCAGACCTCTCTGTTATATTTTACTGTTCAACTTCTGTTGCTGGTCTCTGTCATCCTTCTCGTAGAATAAGGCAGATTCTGAGCTTTTAAGTGTCAGCAATAAAACATGCCACAGATAAAAAGTCTGTTGCTAGTCAAGCCCAGTAAAAAGGCTAGCTCACTCCTCAGCAATATGCTGCCTATATGCAAGCCTACCTCCTGTTGCTGATGAAACTACTGCATGTGCTCCTACCTTCAGAAATGCCAGTCCAGGAAAAGCTCCACTTGCTAACAAGCAACTCCTTCAAAAAAGCTGTTATGTACTTCACACAAGGTTTCATACATCTACGGGCTGGAATTCATGCAGAATACAAGGGGTTCTGTGCTGTAGTTGCCTTTGCAAAGGTGGCTCCTGCTCCTGGTTTATTGTGCTTCTTGCTTCAGCTACCTGTGTGTAAATGGTCACAATCCCTGTGTCATTCCCCTTGCATCAGGTAGGACACAAGGCAAATAATGGCAGTGAGTAACTCTTGTGAAAAAATTGCAAGCAAGGAGCTAACTGAACCAAACCCAGTCCTTACATCAGTGCTTGCAGTTTTCACTCAGTTCAATAAAGGCTGTTTACTTTGGCCCAGACTGAGCTGGTGTCTTTCCTTGTGAACGCTTCAGTAGTTAAATGTATTGTGAAAAAGGTGCTCCTCTGTAGAGTGTTTTAAGGTGAAGCCTCTTTCTAAAGATGTACTGGTTCAGGTCCTGATGTTTTCCATCTGCCTTGATTCTTTGTTTTTGTATATTCACTAAAATACTAATTAAAAAGAAGTAGAAGTGAATTTTTTCTCTTGTTCCAAGATTGTGTCTTCGGGAAGGGTAAATAATAAAGGTCTGTGTCTGGGACATGTGGGGCAGGACAATGACAGGCTTTAAACAGGCTAAAGCACCAAGATGCAGCATGCTACAGAAAGTCAGCAGCCAAACAGTACCTTGCCAGAGTGCTGGGGGAGAGGAGAAGGCAGATACAAGGGTGAAGAGCTCGAGGAAGAAATGGGTCCCTGAAACAGAGAAGGAGTTTTCTGCATGACTATGCCTTCAGAACAGACTATCCTCACAGATCAGCCACTCCCCTGCTTCAGCGGTGTGGTGACTGTCTTGGAGACTCTGGACTCTGAGAAATTCCATAAGGAAATTAGTCTTCAGCATTTTTGTTTTGAGACTTGAGTCATGGATTGACCATGCAGACCGTGTATGTCAGTGGTTAGAGTTTGGTTTTCGAGGGGGAGGTTTGGTGGTAGGGTTGGGTGTTTTTATGTTTATGCTGCTGAAAGCTACAGTAATACCTAAATGTAAAGAAATCTAAAGAGAATCAGCATCTGCCAAAGTTAGAGAGTAATGGCAAAGACTGGGTTCTCTGCTACTTACAAGAAACTGCAAAGTCCTGCCAACTGCAACAGCAGAGAGGAGAGAAATGGGGCAGGGAGGACACGGCAGGCACAGAGACTCTGTCCTTGCTTGGCCAAACACCTCCAATAACTCTTGGTCATGGCAGTCATCCTGGATGGCTGCCCTCCTGCAGAAGGGCTCTTGCTTGGGTTTTTTCTGAAACTCAAGCAGCTCTGCAAATGGGTGAAACAACTGGCTGTGGGACTTCCTAGAGGCTAGTAAGTGTGCCTGAATATGGATGTCACTGGACATTCTGCCTGGAGAAAACTGTACAACCACAGAAGCAGGTAAGATCAAATATTTTCCTTCTCTGGTCTTTTGCTTCAGACCTTTCTGCTCCATCTAAATGTGGTATGATTACAGCACTGCATTTAATATAGAGGAAAATGCAAGATTTTGAAGGAGAAGAGAAACTGAGAATACTTTAAATAGGGTATTGCAGTATTAACTGCTCCAACCAGTTGCAAATGATACCATTGACCTATTACATTAATGGCAGCTCAAGTCAATTCGGTTTGGGTTCTTCAAATTTGCTTTCTGCTTCTTAAGCCTTTCCCTCCCATTGCACTTTGTGATTTGGTAGTAAAAAAATAAAAGCTGTGACCAAGTGACCCAGGCAATGGTGGATGTGTGCAGAAGTGCCAAACACGCCACAGTGCATCCAGAAAAACCCACCTTTATCTGCCTGAACTAAGGGAGAAGGAGAGGATTGGTCTGATGACAGAATGATGTTGATCAGGGTCATGAAAAATCCTGCTGAAAAAAACCAGAAAAAGCTGTGCTTCCAAAAGTTGATTCCAGCCTCTGAAATTACTTGGGGTGCCAGGGAAAGGGTGAGGAAGGGATGGAGTCTGTGACAGGAATGGTGGTGAACAGGCTTATATGTCAGCTGAGACTTTTTTAAAAGTCCTGGTCATTCTCAGCTGTTTGGATTGCTTCCTGAAGGCATAGATGTACGTGGTCCTCAGAGCAGGCAATATGCGTGTGTGCATGAGAACTGCTGGACTAAGACATCCTGCTAAGACAGGATGAAGAAAAAAAAAATGCTGCAGGTGAAAGTCGTTTGGTTTGTTTGCAGATTTGCTCTGTGTATTTATTCTAGTTGGTGTGAATATTCACAGTTCTCTCTTGGCAATAAAAGCACACTTCAATTCTCCCATGGAGTTACCAAATGTATTTTTAGATTATTAATTTATTGCAATACTCCCAGCTCTGAGAAATCAAGAGTCTCGCTGAGAAGCATCCTCTGTTCTGAGCTGATGGAGTAGTGTGTCCTCCAATCCAAAAAGAATCCCACAGTCTCTGCTGCCACCCTCCCACACACACAGAAATGTAGCCTGGTGTTTTTCACACTGCTGAATGTTTCTTGCTGGCAGTACTGGGGGTGTCTGTTCCTTCAGGCAACAGGGCAATGTGGGGCTGCCTTTGTGTATTTTGTGCCTCAACCCCATTTTTCCAACAAGTTTTCCTACCCCTTCCTCCTTTGCCCTTGCTTCTTCTGCTTGTCTGCTTCTTTGCACAGACCCTTCCAGCCCTGTTTTTCTTTGCCTCGCTGGTTCATGTACGACATACAATGGCCATTATGTGCCATACTTGCATCCAGCTACCCACCTCATTGGAAAAACTGGAAACCAGGCTGACAGTGGTGTTCAGTATCTTCTGACTCGGGTGATTTATTCCCTTTCCTGCTCACTGCCCTGGCATCTTAATTTTTCACATTTCTTACAACAGGGACTCATGCCAAGCAAATGTTTATCAGGACCAATGACCTAAAACTAGCTCATAAATGAATCCTCCTACTCCCAACCCTTGGCAGCCCTGCCCTCCTTGGCAACTGGGGAAATCCCTGGTATGCTGGGAACCTCCTGCAAGAGCTCTCCCTGTAATCTCAGGCATCTATCTTTAGGAGATCCTGCTTTGGGAGGAGAGGAATATGACTGCTGGCAGTTTATCCTCGACAGGAAAAAAGGTGAGTGTGTTTCTGACTTGTTCACGAGGTGAAATTACGTCACAGGCAAGGTCATGAGCAGTTCTTGCATGATCACTAGTTGAGATAAACCCTGCAAGAGAGACAAGTGATGAGCAGTGAGCTGCTCTGCTGCTACTGTGGGCCAATGCAGGATTTCTCTTGTTTTTCCCAAAGCAATGCTCACCTTCAGCAGGGGACTGTGGCTGCCACAAAGGCTGGAGACTCTAAAGCCAAGTCACTTCAAAAAATCCCTTAAATAACCAGCCCAGTCCTTTTACACTGTCTGACCCTTGGTGTTTGAAGTAAATTACCTCACAGTGGGAAAAAAAAAAATAGCAGTTTGTGAGCACTGTTTTTTCTGATTTATTCTTCCTGATTCCTATAAAGGAAGAGGGAAAGAAAATGATACCTGATATTCTTCAGACTGGTTCAACTCAATCTTATGGCTGTTGGGTGTTGGGTTTTTTTTTTTTCCTTTTTGGGTTTTACTTATCTAGAAACTTCCTCTGTTGAATAAGCATCATGTGTGTTATTCTCCTTTCTCCAGTTCTGGTTGTTCCCATGTTTGTGTGCCTTGTGGTTCTTTCTTAACCAGCTACAAAGTTTTTTTTTAAGTCATTTCCTCTCACGGAATTCAAATAATTCCTGGTCTTTTCAGATAAGGGATTTAAATGACAGAGAAATGTACCCTCTGTAGCCGATATGCTATGGAAGAAAACAGGTCCCATTTTAAGATGGATCTGGACGCAAATTGCAAAAGTAATTCCTAGGAGTTGTCTAGGTTTGTAAAATGTAGCTCATCTCACACTGCAGTTTGCTAGTAAGATATACAAAAATACCTACCCTGTTTAATTATGGAGTGAGGCAAATGCTCAAGTCTAACACTCATACTGTGTCTAACTTCAGAGGGCATCAGGACTTGGGCAGGTCCGAGCTTTGCAGATCCCATTAATTTCTAACCCTTAACTCTGAAACTGTTCATCCTTTACCCTTGTGGTTAGGCACGTTCTTTGAAAAGTTTATCCTGTCCAGATGGAAAATGAACTCAAAAATCTCACAGCCTTTCTCTATCTTGGCTTGTTAGGATTCTGTTCTTTTTGTTGGTGGTGGTGCTTTGTGCCAGTCTGTTTTCCCTGCACTGCCTGCCTCCCCTTTGCTGCCAGCTGACCTTCAGCCTCATCCAGTGGGATACCAGTGGAATGTCCTGCTGCCCAGAGCTGCTGGACTCCTGTGTTGCAGTGAGGATGCATGAGACACCAGTGTCCAAAGCTCCTTGGTGCTGGGTAAGGTTGATTCCTGGTTAACAGCCAGGTTGGGAACTTGCTTAGTCCTGGTTTTTGCTTAGCTGAAAGTATCCAAAATGTTGTAGCTGTGTCTTCCAACCTATACAGGGCATTGCCCTGAGTCAGGCAGGCAAAAGAAACTGGCTGAAAAAGGGTTCAAGCACTTCCATGTGTTTAAGCACCCTGATTGAGGGCTCAGAGCTGACTGGAGCATGAGCAGGTCTGCAATGTCCCTTTGGCCTGATTTTTATAACCATGGGAATGCTGTGGGGCAGTCTGAGGTTCTCCCCTTGCCTTACGGCCAAGTCATTGCAAGACTCCGTGGCACAAAAAATAGGAAAATACTGGTTCTCATGCAGCACTAATAATTGGCTCTAGATAACAATTCCACAGTTCAACAAACATGGTTTTCTCTCTCAATTTGTATGCCAGTTGCCATGGTAAGCAGGAAGCACAACCCAGGCATTTTCCTAAAGGGAAACTGAAGTCATGAAGGAGGTAGGAAAGGGAGTCAAGCCCTGAGTTCAGCTGCTGAGTAGGAAAAAAAATATTTCATTTAACCTGATGATTCATCTGCCCTTTAGAGAGAACAGTGAGTAAGCTGCACTGCAGATATGCTCACTGAAGCTACAAGCACAAGAACACCTCTCTTTTTTTTTTTTCTTTTTTTTTTTTTTCTCTGTCTTTGATCCCGGGATGCAATAAGGGACACATAATAACAATATTCACTTCCATGCTACAGCTCAGAGATTGGGTCAATAACAGCCAAGGAACTAAATTCATAATTTGTTAAAAGTTCTTGCTTGTCCTTTACAAATCAACAGAAGTGCATACATAATGCACCAGAGGCCTTTATAGTAACTTCTCCTGTTCCAGCTTGGCTTCTGCTGTACAAGCACTGGGATCACAAAGTTTTTTTCATAATCTACTCTGAGTTGCTTGGCATTATCACAGGCAATGCAGAATTCTGCAGATGTGCCAGATGGGAGGAACATGGTTGCATATCACTGTATCTTCATCCTGGTAGAACTAGCAATGGTAAGAAAAAAGATTATTTTACCCTTGAAAATTTTAAAGCATTTCAGATAACAGTAATTCTACAGAAATCTCCAAACCCTCACTTCATTTTCAGAGCTGCAGAGCAACTGCAGTTCCCATAACCTCCAATCAGAAAAGACTGTGGTCAGGCCCCAACCTTCAGTCCCCACCATCAAAGCCCACACAAACACAGATCAGTGCCCTGGCCACTCACAAAACAAAAGAGGGGCTCCAACTCCATGTCAGATGATGACATTTACACTGTATTCATAAACCAAATCCATAAAAAAAAAAGTTCCAAAACATCACTAGGGCATAGATCTGTTTTTATAAAAACTCCAGTTTAATCTCATGGCTGAGATCTGGCAAAACATCTTTCTTTTGTGGCTGTTGTTTTTCTTTCTTTTTTCTTTTAAACAATCATGCACAGAGGCAGGCAAGTCCACATAGAGAAAAAAGCTTAACAAAACTGCAATTCATCAGAGCTAGCAGGAAAAAAAATCACAAAACCAGGGCCAGTGCGATGGAGACAGTCCTCTTCATAGTGTCCAGCTTCCAGCCCTTCTCTTGACCTGGCAGCAAGTAACGTTTCAAAGGGGACTAGTGCCTGCAAGCACAAGATCCAAGGTCTGGACTGCTGTATGGAGCCCTCAGAAAGTTCTTGCCTTCTACCATTCTTCCTTTCTGGGGCTGTTAAAGTCCTACTCCATCTCCAGTCAAACTCAATGGGAAGTTCTCCATTCCTTGCTTGGAGCAGAATTAGTTATCACCAAGCCTTTACATCAGTTAGGAGCAAGCAAGGGTTAAACAAAACAGGGATCAGCTGCAGCTTCTCCCCCACCCCTTGAGATTTTTATTTTTTTATTCTTTTTTTTTTTTTTTTTTTTTTTTTTTTTCCAGGGATGGAGAGAAGCAAAAAGGACAACTGCAAAACCTGGGCATGCCTGAAAGGTAGTATATGCTTCAGTAGATTGTTTTCATTTTCAGGGCTTGGGGAGAAGCTTGTGGTGGAAAGCTAAATCAGCCCTTGAACTCTGGTCTCCCCTGATCTTGTCCCTCTTTCCCAGGACAAGATTCTTGTCAGGAAGGCACATTCAGGCCTTCTGCCCACCACAGATTAACCAGAACTAATTAGCTACCCTGTGGGCAAAAAGCCATTTGATCTCACACTCTCAGTGCTGCAAACGTAGCAGCAGAAAACAGTTTCATGCATCAGCCCAAGTTTCACAGATGTGTAAAATACTATTTAGGCAATTCCTTCATGTTAATTACATTTCCTTTTTTTAATACATTTACATAGAATGATCTTATATATATATATATAAAATTTAAAAAATATTCACCATTACAGGCATTTCAGAATCCATAAAGAAAGCAAAAATATTTTGATTGCACCATTTGGACGCTGGATGAGGGAAAATGTTGCAGGCTTCATGGATGCTCTCTAATACAGATTTAAGTTCCTCTGAAGCTCTAAAGGTGAAAAAATAAGTACTTCAGTCTTTCTACAGTGATGGCATGAGATGGACAGGCCAAAGGATTTGGGTTTATAAGATAAGATATAACCTTCATTTGTGTTTACTCTTCTGCCAGTGGGGCAGCTCCCATACAAGCTAACATTTTCCATGTCCCTCCTTTCCATCAGGAATTCTCACCTTTGAGAGAGTTTCACATAGCCATTTCACTCTGAGCTAAGAGAAGGTGCACCAAACCTCTGACTGCAGGAAGAGTAAGTGAAATTTACTCACTTGTCTCCCACTTGTAAAAGCCCACAAACAACACATGTTGGTGATATTTTGTCACGTCTGATGCTGGGGCCATCTGCAAACTGGGTAACAGCCTTTACTTTTCAGTCTCAGGACAACTGAAATGTACTGCTGGGTCCCTGAAGTGATCCTTGTGGAGCTGCAGATGATGAGCCAGTCTATTTAGGAAAGTCCTTTCAATAACACCAAGAAAAATCAGCTTAGCTCTCCAGGGCCAGACTCATCTCCCATAAATCCAATCTATACCTCCTCATAATGCTCCACAGATAAACAAAGGAAAAACAGAAACGAAACCCCCAAACAAACAAAAACAATAAAAAAACAAAACCAAGGAGAAAAAAATATACAAGAAAGAAGAAAATCCTTTCTTAAAGAGATCAGGTCTGACCCTGAAACTGACATGGGGATAACTTAGTAAAGCTGGATCTCAGGAAGCTCCTGCCACCCAATCAGCACCATTCAATGGGAGGTGGCATCTGGCTTCTGGCCCTGTCCAACTCCCAAGCTCTGGTCCTTCAAGCTGACTGCAGGTACCAGTATCAGCATGCATCCATCATCAAGCTCTACAGACTCTGCAGAAGGCTGAGTTTGGAGCTGAGAAGAATTACACCTGTGCAACAGGGCACCTTGCAACTAAGAACATGCTTTTATCTCTGCAGGACCTGGGGCTGTATTTTAAGTGCTCTGGATGCATCAGCTGAAGGCTGGAGGTGAAATTGTAGATAAGAAATGGGATCAAGCTACGAAACAGCGATATCATTGCAGTATCTCTGCTTAATTAAAATCCATTTTCTGAGTTCAAATTCTGAAAGACCCTTAAAAAGTATAGTCTGGATACAGATTTTAGTTGAGGCTGATCTTTAATATCAAGTAAAGATTTCTAATAATTTTCTCTCTTGCAGGAGTTTCACCACTTATGCCAAAAGCGCTATTACTTACTGGAATGCTGTTAAGAGTTGAGACAGTGTATTATATACAAATTGCCAGACCTCATTTCTTGTTCATACATCAGCTTATATAAGATAGTTTTAACATGTCAAGGTTTCATCACATTTTCTTTTCCTTCTGATGCATTACTTTGTGAGCTTCTCTAGCTTTCTTCCAGGTGCCTTGGCAGCCAAAACTCCTAGGATCTGAGAATATAAGTCCTTGTCCAAAGTAAACTAACTTTGTTGATGCCAAAAAAACCTGGGCATCATTTCCACAATTTTTACTTTCTCTAAAACCTTACCACAATGCCTCATATCACACCTTCCCTTTGTCATCAACCCAGCCACAGTGATTAAAAGCTTTCTCATGAGGCAGTGCCATGCAGATGCAACATGGAGCTGTGCTAACTATGAGGAGCATGAATTCCCAGGAGAAACTGGGAATTCCCTAGTTTTAACAAGAAGCTGCACAGGCATATTATGGTCTGGGACTAGAATAATACAATTTTCATGAAGCTGCATATTCTGGGCCTGGTGTCCACAGCTTGCCCAGGTAAAGCATAGGCTGCTGCCTGTGAAAGAATATGGACCCAAACAAGAACTCCAGGCTCTCATCTGGTTTAATAAGCTCTCTCAACAAAACTGACAGCACAGACTTAGTTATCTGCTCTGTTCCCATGTGGCACTGTACACAAATAAAGAGTGCAGTGGGGAGGATCAAAGACTGCAGCTGGTGACAAGGAAAAGTCCTCTTGGTTTTGCACATTCCCTTTGGAAATGGAAGGAGAAAATTCTGCTGAAGATATATTCCTTGCATTTGTGGGCCCATAACTCCTCAAAAACACTCTGGCATATCTCTCCTTTAGCAATCAAAGAGTTCAGAGGAAGCACTGTATTGGGGAGGACTCAGGGCCCTCCAGCCACAATGGCACTAATAAAGTGACACAGTCAGTACAGACTAGGAGCTCATGGGTTGAGTTTATTAACCACTGGAAATTGCCAGTACTTCACAAAACAAACCCCTTAAACACACATCTTTTGGGGAATTCTGGCTGACACTCACGGTGGCTATAGCACTTCCTAACAATTTACTGCTCAAACTATAGCCCATCACAGCCATCTGAGGGCCTGCAGACTCAGACACCTCCAGGAATGATGGCCCCTGCATGCACACTACAGGGACAATCTCAGTGCTGGCAGCAACACCCGTGTTCCTGTCTCCTCTGCAGTCACCAGTGACACTTAAATTGCAGAGACAGCACAGGCTGTACCTGACTTTGCCATCACCCACAGTCATAGATCAGGAAATAGATGAGCCTGGGGTGAATGCAGAGTTAGAGGCTTTATAAAGGAAGCTTTAATTCTATTCCCATGGCAGCTGTTGCATATCTGAACACCTATTTGCCTGTAACATTAATGTTCCCTTCAGGAGAGAGTTTAATTCACTTCAAATCCCCCTCTCAGGACTTGTTCATGATCTGTTCTGCAGTCCCACAAATCATCCTCTTTACCATACTCTTACTCAATCTGAAAGCACTCAGGTCCAGGGAAGTGGCAACCAGCCACACTCTCAAAGAAACAGTGTAAAATCATAGGAGACAAATTTTAAATGGAGAAGAAGCACCTGGGGACACGCCACACAGTGGCAATGGAAGACCAAGGGTCAAAGATATGTCAGTCAAGAGGGCAATAGCCCAAGGACATGGAGATAAGAAGATCCTCTTGCTTTTGTCTGCTGTTGGCAGCATGGAGCTCAGCTGGAGACAGCTGCAGAGGTGTCATCTGGCTTTAAGCAATGATGAAAATAGCTGATACTGGCCTCCATTATGGCCTTGCCTTGGCTTTCACTGCTTTTAGCCTAAGGGGTCTCTACCACTGGGCTGCCAGATGCACACTCATTCCTCAGCCACGTGGATCTTGTGTGCCCAAGAAAGGAGTGACTGAGCACACAAAACTCGTGAGCAAGACCTGGAAGACTAAAAGAACAACGAGGCAGTTTCCTAGCTGCTTTCATTCCAGCCCTTGCACATGCTGGAAAGAGCACATATGTCTCTGATGCAAGGGGAGAGCTGGAGGTAGCATCTTCAGGCTGTATGTTTATCACTGGAACATCCTTGGGTGTCTCACACCCTGTGTGATTTGCTCATGCCAGTTTCACCTTCCTCTTCAGCTATCCCCAGCTTCCTGCACTGTTTATTTACACTGTGTAAATCATAAAGTCCTTCACTGTGTCTGGGAAACGATGGTAGGAGTTCTCAAACACCTGGACTTACCTCCTCAGCAGATGTGCCCCTGCACCCTGGGCTGCAGTGTTTTGTAACAATGTTTCCTCTCAGCCCTATTTTCTAATTAAACAGAGATTTACTTTTCCTTTTTTTTTCCATAGGGAGGATGAGAATTTCCCAGGGCTTGTTAAAAAACAGGTGTGAGAAATACAAGTTCCCTGGGACTGGCTTACCATAAAAAAAACAACAGACAGTGAGGGACTAAGCAGGAGCGACAAGGGGAATGAAAAGCAAGACAAAGATACTGTGACCTTCCATAGCAAAAGCTTTGCAGGAAACCATGAAGGATTCAGGTCCATCTTGCACAGATTAGTTTTAACAACAGCAAAATGGCAACGGAGTTGGTCTTGGACACTCCCATTCCAACCATCACAGAAAAGGAATAGGAGGAGCAGCTGCTACTCAATCTGCCTCCCACTTCGTCCCTCCAGAATCACCGAGCGCCTCTGGGGCTGGTAGAAGCAGCTGGTGGAGGTCTCCAGTCTCTGGCCGTTCTTGGGGATGGTCATTTTGTTCCGCAGCGTCACCCCCTCCGGCGCCGTCCGCGCGGGGTCGGACGGGTCGGCGCAGATGGGGCTCAGAGAGGTGGTCTGAGTGGGGCTCCTGATGGGTGACAGCATCACCCTGGAGTCCGCGGAGGAGGAGGGGTGGTCCATGATGGGGAAAGGGGGACTGAAGAGAATCAGGCTCTGGGGCCTCCCAGGCCTAGATCTGTAGGAGGGTTTGGAGAACCCTGACGGCCTCTCTATCTTGGAAGACTGTGGGTTATCTCCAGCTGTCTCCCCGCCAGAGGTGCGCTTTCGGCGCAGAACAGGGCCATCCAGAGCAGGGTGGTGACTGGACTGAGACAGCTCCAGGGGAGAGCCCAGGCTGCCATGCCAAGGACAGGCTGAGTCCTTTTGAGCAGGGTCACTGTTTTCTTTCTCTGCTTTGGCTTTCTTCTCCGTCAGCGGGCTCTTGGGGGCCTCCAGGTGGCTCCAGGCCACCCGTGGAGCTTGCCTGGTGGTCTGCTTGGCTTCTGCTTCCTTCTTCTCAGCGGCTGGGGCAGCATTCTGAGCCTGCAGGGGCTGGGGGATCTGGGTGTACTGAATCTTGGGCGGTATCACAGGCACCGCTCTAGCCTGGCACATCTTAATCATGAAGGAGGTCCTGACTGCTGACACACTGACAGGGGCAGAGTTGCGACGGCCAGTGGTGGCATGGGCCACTGCCAGGTAATCCAAGTCTAGATCCACGGGGGCATTGAAACGAGACCCCCAGGGAACACCCCTACTGGCAGCAGGGCAGTGTGTCGGCAGGGATGGGACAGAATCACTGCTTTTTACTTCCTTCTGCCCATACAGGAGGTTCCCATGGGCAGATGGCATGGACAGGCTCTCAAATGTGAAGAAATCTGGGGTTGGGAGGAGTGAATCCAAGTTGAGGGATGAAGGCCTGGTCTTTACTTTGCGAGGTGTTTCTTCACCTTTATTACTCAGCTGTGACTCAGCAGCAGAACACAATGCTTCAGTGGCAGTCTCTCCTCCCAGGGCAGCATCCTGAGAGATGGCTAACCCTTCCTTTGTGTTCTTAGTCTGTGAAGAACTGCCTGGGCTATTTTGGTATGGCAAAGACAACTCAAGCTTTGGGCTCCAAGGGTTTTCTTTGCTCAAGTGCACTTTCTTTCCCTCTGTCTCCAAAAGAGGCACTCTGGAAGGTCCTGCTTTCTCACCTGCTGCTTTCTCCCTGATAAGGGGGTACTCAGGTTTTGAAGGTTCTTCTGGAGGACTTGGGCCATTCTCATCTTGCATAGCTTTGCCCAAGCTAGAGGGGGACATAGGTTGTGTTTTGGACAGCTCACAAGTCACTGAATGCAGAATGTCACCACATGGCTGCTGCTGGTCAGTGGCATCTATGAAAGAGAATGGGGTAGTCCAGAGACTCAGCACCGTGTCTTTACTGTCCAGGGAGAGGCTGCGGCTGAACCGCGGTCTAAGAGCAAGGCCTGTCTCTGCTCTCTGGCTCTGTGGGTGAACCTCCTGGGTCATCTTCTCCTGAATGTCCTTAAAGGTGGGGGAATGCAGAGGGCTTGTAACCCACTGGTGATCCTCCCAAGGCTCCACAAGTTCTAAGCTCTGCACATTATCTGTCCAGGTGTCCTCATCATCCTGGTCAGCAGCATCCTGGGTTCTGGTAACAGCATTGCCTTCCTTCACCTCCTGGATTCCAGCTCCACTCAGTGCCTTGGAGGAAAATGTGTCCCTTTCATCAGTAGTCATTATCTCATGCATTTCCCTCTGAGTCTGGACTCTGGTAAGACCATCCTTTTCCCTCTGGAGCTGGTAAGCGCCATCTTTTTCTTTCCCTGATTCTGGACATGCTCCTTTGGAACAAGATAATCCATCGCTAGTGGCAATCTCACTAAATTCTGATTGACTATGAAGCTTCCAGCCCAGGGTAGGAGTGAGACATTCACTCCCACTCTCCACCATTAACTGGTGGTTCTTTGGAGGGGCAGAGCCTGTTGGAAGAGTGCCCTGTTTGGGTAGGGCTGAAGCACCACTCTGCTGTGCAACTGCATCAGACTGGCAGCTGGGGAGGCTGTCTTGTTGCTCCATACCACTGGCACCAAATAAAGGCACCTGAGTTATCTGTGATGCTCTGTTTTCAGATTTCTGCTCAGGGAGTGTTGGACTCTGTCCTGGGCCAGAGGAAAGACTATCTGTTTGTACTGAAGGAGACGATTTGGAAATTGGGCTTGTCTTGGGAACAGCTGCTGGCAAGAGCAAGAGCTCCTCTTCAGGTTCAATAATTTTCAGTTCCTGCTGTATCTCTGGCCACAGCGGTTCTACAGGGGCATTCAACGGGTTCTCCTCAGTCTGAAAAACAGAAGAAATGCCATCACCTGAGAGCCCACAACTTACCCATGAATACCCCTCCATTTTTCCCAAACAGCCCTGCAAGAATAGCCAGGCTCCGGGATGAGCACATTCACAGGTACAGAAACACAGACACACAGACTGCTACCAGTTCAAGGAAAAAAATACTTCTATAAACAAATGGGTTTATGGAGGAGAAGGTCTGAGGTGCAGCCAAAAGAAGGCCTGGACAGACATACTGAAATAGTGAGCTGAATGAGTAGCTGGAATGTTCCAGCCCATTTCTCAGCAATTCCCATTCAGGCTCACTTGGCCTTGCCAGAGAATATGCATTCCCAAACTGCACACAAACTTGAATGAATAATCTATTCAAGGAGATATGCCAACAGATCTTTAAATAGCTGCCCAGAGATGAATATCACTGTAAGAAACTTGGTGAAAAGGCTTTGCTAGAGATACAGAAGAGGCAAAAAATAGTAAAAATTATAAAAATAAAATTGTGTGTAGAGAATGGAAGTAAAAAGGACTGTTCGGGCTGTCCAGGACAAATGGGACAGCAAAAATAGAAGGGGAATTCAGAGACCATAGGTCAAAATGGTCAGACATCCAGCCAGTCTCACATCTGGAGAGTCTCAGAGCAGACAGATGGTACAGACTGAAATTGTACAGTTGCAGAAAAAGATGACCAAAAGGGGACAGTAGGTAGTTACATAAAGGTAAATCACCACATGGTGATTTCACGGACGTGAAATAAATCAGTTCATGGTCAATTATTGGTGCTGCCTTGCCTAAGTAACAGGCTGAGTTTTCACGACTACAGACACACAATGAAACTTTAAACAACCTCCCCATCACTACCATAACATAGTCCCCCACCTTTCTCATGCCTTCTTCCTTACCACATCTCTTAGAGGCAATCCTTCTTCTGTCTTAGCCATCTCAATCTCCTGTTGGTCACAGCTGCCTTCTGAGGAGACATCCTTCATCTTGAGCTGTCCTTGCTCTGCTTTGCCTGCTGAGAGTGGTCCCTTATGGAACTCTGAAGCTGGTGTTTGTTCCAAGGTAGGACTCTGCTCTGAAGACTGCTGGGGGCTGCTGGTGCTGGTTGTGCAGCTGCTTTGCCCACATGTCTCCTGATTTTCTGCTGCTGGCTGTGGCGTTTCTAAGGACTCAGGTTTCCCAGCTGCCACCAGCTCCTCAGGATGAGAGCCTGGATCAGAAACACAAACGGATGAAACTACTTGAGACTGAAAACTTGTGCCCTGGGACACAGCAGTGCTGCCAAGAGCCAAAACCAACAAAGCTAGAGAGCTCTCTCCAGGCACAATCAGATGTTTCTGGGAGGTCACCCACCACCCCTGCAACAAGCACCACCCTGACATGCTATCAAGTCAACACCCACCCTGCTATAGGTTGGTTTCTTTCCTGCCCCAAGCTCAGGCTGGAGAAACCTCCACACCATCAAGCTGCAGGGCACTTCCAGCAGCCCAACTGAGGATCCACACCCTCCTCCTTAACAGAATTTACCTTTGGATGCTGTCACTGGCAGGGTTGGCCCCGGCTGTTTCTCCTTGTGCTCTGCTGCCTGCTCTGTCCTTGTGTGTGTCCCTGCCTCCAGAGCAGAAGGGCTTGTGCTCTCCACCAGAGAAGACAGCTCCTCTAGACTGGAAAGGGAATGCTTCTCCTTGGTGGGCACACGGCAGGGTGTGCTGTTGGCGCTGATGACTGCGGATACCCTCAGCGGGACAGAGACAGCAAACGGCTCCGAGATGTTCAGAGCTTTCCTCTGGTGATGAGGAGAAGCCTCCAAGGGAAAGAGGCTGCTTGGGAAGCCTGATTTGGTTTCAGAGGTGTAGAACATGAGCACTCCTTTGGCTGCAGTCTGCTCGTTTTCAGCATCCTCTGCTACCCGGAAAACCTTCAGCTGCTCAGGGGGTGACTTCACCTGCGGTGTCCGGGGAAGGCCTTTCTCCCCACCCAGCTCGGAGCTTCCTTTGGCCCCCATGGCAGATCCTCCCCGCTCCCACTCATTCTCCTTGCTGAGGTCGTAGGAGCTGCCTGGGCCTCCTGTCCGTATCTTGGTGGGAACAAAGAATCCTCCAGTAGTCACTGACCGTTTGAACCTGCTTTTGTCATCCTCCCCTAGGGACGGGAACACAGGAACAAGTCAGTGGGAAGCAAAGCACCAGCAAACAAATTTCCTCTGTGAGGAGCCCTCCTCAATCCCTCCAGGGATGAGTCCTGCCCTGGTGAACACTCACATTTCCCCAGATAGATGGAGGCAATAGGCACTAAGACCTTCTATGCTCTAGTCCTAGGGCTTCCTTCAAAACAAGGAGGCAGCACAGGGCTGAATGCCCTCCAGCTCAGATTTTTATTAGAGACCCTTCTCCATCAGATGCAGCCAAGTCTGGGGCTATCACATACTGCACACCAGGCTTTGTCAGCTTTATTAAGCCTTTTTCATCTACAAATGGGATTTTTGTGTCCAGAATAACCAAGGAAGAAAACAAAGCAGTCCAACTGCCAATAAAGGTGCAACTAAGTGTAGTGGTAACTCTCAGGTGGATGCACTGAGATAAACAACACAGAAAAGAGTAAAAAATGCACACACACAGAGGTGGGGATGCATATCAGCAACCATGGTTAGAATATGAAGATACGTAACATGTTGAGATAGACACAGACTGCTCATCCATTGAGGGTGGTGAGACACTGGAACAGGCTGTCCAGAGAAGCTGTGGATCCCCCATCCCTGGGAGTGTTCAAGGCTTGTTCAAGTGTTGGTACCACCTGGTGTAGTGGAAAGTGTCCCTGCCCATGGCAGGGGTGTTGGAACTAGGAGATTTCTAAAGTGCCTTTCAACCCAAACCATTCTGTGATTCTGTGATCCATGCTGCTGAAAATGCAGAGCTGCAATCCTTCCCCCTTACAGTACAGTCAGGCTATGGATACTCTCACCTTCCACTGGCAGGGAACACAACGAGTCCATGCTCTTTGCAGGCCGAATAGTTGCTTTTTCTGTGGAAAAAGAGTTTTAGAAGCAGGTATCAGATCCTGTTGCTCTGCAGGCCTCAGCCCATAAAGATCAAAGGCTGCATACATATAGACAGGCATGCCAGGCAGACATTTTCCATTTCCAAGCATTCCCCCATGTATCTACACCACATGGCTTATTACCCACAACACTTGTCCACACAGCTGGGGATCTGCTAGTGCTAACAACAGCTTTGCACCTGCTGGACATGTGGAGAGCTATACTTAACCCAGCCAGTCAACACCACCTCCACTCTGAAGCAGTTAAGCATCCCCAAAGCTGTCATGTGCCACTCCCCTCCTCGACTTAGTCAGGCTATTGGTTGTGGGGGACTTTTAAACTAAACTGACATAAATGCCTTCTCACCTCTCATTCCTGGTAGCAAATGTTGGGTTATTTTTACGTTGCACTCCCAGCTCTTTTGCTGATACGAGCATACCCTGCCTCCAGCAAGAACTCTGGGAAATTTCTGAGGGCAATAAGTGACCTATTTTGCTGGCCATCCCCACTGGACTTGCTTGTCCAGAAACAAGCTGTCATTTGTTACTATACACCCTACAGGTCTGTCCCTGAGAGGTTCTGGAAGTTTGCAGCTGTTACTGCTCTGAAAAAGGAAGGGAGGTGGGGAAATGTAGCTGGCAATGAAGACAAGTTAGTCTCTGGCAGCCCAAAAAGGGTCCACAGAGATCTGGAAAATGTCTGGGAGTAAAGTTTGTTGTTTGCAGAGTTGCACAGAGTAGGTAAAGCAGAAAGTCAGCAGGCTTGTTAGACTTCATTTGTTTATATAATTGAGGCTTCTGGCTCTGACTCTCACACGAGCATAGGAGAAACTCCAGCTACTTTTTACATTTATATGGAGCCCTGGCTACTTTTTATGTTCATAAGATGTGATGTCTTGAGCACTGCTTCGGCTTTCCAGGAGGAACAAAATTCAAGCTGGGGAGCTGTGTAAGTCACATTTTATGTGACTTACAGATTTGTGTGCACAGACTCAAGCTGTGCTAAAGAGTGTGCTGAGTTTCAGCAGCAACTTCGTTTGTTCCTCACACTGGGCTGTAAGCAGAGAGCACAGAAAAATGTAACACAGCAGCACAAAAGTGCTGCTTCTGAAAGGCACTGCTTCAGTGCTGAAAACTCTGTGCATGGCTGTGCATTTGTGTGTCCTGCTGGTGAAAATGTCCAGCCCCTGTCTCTCAGTACTGTCCTTGGAACAAGGCTCAGCCTCCACGATCACTGGGGCTGCCATCATTGCTGGGCCTCCTTGGGCTAGCACTATTTTGAGACAGAGTGTTCCTTATCAAGGTGAGAAGGTGATCCCATGATCAAAATAGGACAGAGAGCTATTTTGAGGTCTGTCATGGGCACACTGTGTGAGGCCATCTGTACATGCAAAACACGGGGAAGGCAGGGGTCCAAAAAGAACTGGATCCAGCATTTGGCTTCACACTCATTTCTGATCCAAATACAGCCTCTCTTATACGTGGTGGTAGCTCACGTTGCCAATATTAACTATTTTATTTGAAGTCTTGCAATGTTAGGCACTGGTCCTCCAAACACCAGCTCCTAGAGCCATGAGATTATATAAAGAAAAAAATCGACCTTCATTTCCCTAAAGGAAGTAAATTCCTTGACTTGGAAATACTAAAAAAAAATCTAGAACATGTAAATCCGAAACATTTCTTTATGAATTCAAAATAAAAGGGCATGCTTTCT
Source organism: Cettia cetti (assembly GCA_013401135.1). NCBI lineage: Eukaryota > Metazoa > Chordata > Aves > Passeriformes > Sylviidae > Cettia > Cettia cetti. Next base: position 98,320 of record VZUI01044641.1, on the reverse strand, counting down.
TGTTAAAAATGTGATTACTTTTAAGTCAAGTTCATGATTTTTAGAGCTTGAGTCATGATTTCTTAAAACTGGGAACTGGCACTGCCATGTGATTTTCTAGGAAACAGAGTGTTTAAGAGATTGCAGCCCAGGAGAGGTTAGAACTTGGGATTACAGCCAGGAGAAAAGACAATTTCTCTCCTGTAAATTCTGCAAAAGCAATGGCTTCTCTCAAAGTGCTGAGAGCCAGAGCTGAAGGCACTCCTGGTGCCTTGCTTTTCATGAAGACACTGAATGCAGTTAGATCTTTAATATCCTTTAGTGGAAGAACAGCCTAGAAGGATAGCCATTCACCTAGTGCCATGTAATGAGCCCCAGAGACTAGCTGGGCAGGAAGAGTGGGCTAATCCAAACCTACATAACATGTTCTTGTCCCCAGCCTTGACAGCTAGACAACCTGAGCCCCTTTATCAGGTCCCAAAATGCAATTTTTTAACTGTAACTGTCTGTCAAATCCTCCTGGAAGGGTGTTTCCTGCCATCACAGGACAACGACATGTGCATGAAACCAGGCAATAAGCACGACCCCATTAGACTATCTCAAGTCTATGGCATAAGTGGCCAAGTGGACACCAACAACACAAGAGAAGGCCTCAGAAGGAAACATTCAGCTGAAAAGTGTGTTCTTACCAGAGAGCTTCTGTGCCCTTACAAAGACACTCCCATTTCGACTCAGTTTAGACTTTGACTCTGAGCCAGAGCGGCCCAAATTAAATATTGACTTCCATTTCTTGGACTTGGTGGATAATTTCCTCCTGGAAGGAAAAAAGGATCAGGTGGTCACCAAATCTTAGAGTCTTTTAATACCCTCCAAATACCCTCTGAGCTGTCTCCCCTCAACACTTCCCATTTTTTTCTTCTCACACCTCTTTTGATTCTAAAGCACACAAGGCATAGCTATAAAACCAACCCTTGTTGGCTACACAGGTGGCAATCACGCTGTAAGTGATTTATCCATACTGCTGATTTAACTATCTCATGGATGGAAAGACACCTAAGCCTTCAGATAGTTGGCTCTGGCACCATGCTACAGCAACAGTGATTGAGCAATCAACCATACTTGTCTCCAGAAAGGAGAGGTTTCCAAGGCTCAGACTATCCTGCAATAAAGCAAAGAAAAATCGCCTTTTTAACAGGTTTTATTGACACAACGTATGATCAATTCCAGCGAACTAATGGAACAGGTACCATTTCTCAGTGCACAGAGTTATGCTTTAAAGACCATGTCTTGTGGCAAAAATAAAAAGATTCCTCAATGAAAACTAGCTATTAATGATCCTCAGGGCAACATTATTGTAATCACAGATGTTACATATTCATATGCAAGTGTAGTGTACTAACCAAACAGGAGGAGCTTTAAGGGAATTAAATCAATTTCTCATAACTGTCAGAGGAAGTGGGACACCAATTCCGTGTCACTTCGGAAATCACAGCTTTTGCAGAAAGAAGCTGCTTGTCCTAACGCAATTTTTTTCTTGCATATATATTTCTTCATGAAGCTGTGTTTCACTTCCTTCATACTCCTTCTGACTCCTTCTCCAATCTCCCCTCTTTCAGAACAAGAATTCTCTTATCTTCCTGTCTTGCTCTTCACACTGGGCTTTCTATCCCCGTATTTCTGCCTTTCTTTCAGATCAGAACACAGAGAAGTACAAATCTACAAATCAGTTCTATAAAGGGGATTAATTCCTCGAGGATAGGACTTTTCAAATGAGAAAGGAGAAGGCACTCTAGAGGGACAATACATCCTTTTGTCTTAAGCTGGTTATCCTCTTGCCAGGATTCTGTTAGATGACTCCTTTTTTGCTTTAATATATCAAGTGCCAATAAATATCTTTGTTCTGGTGCTTTCTGGGTCAGTAGATTAATGAGCCTCCTGCTGCAGAGGCTATAATCTATTAGAATCAGGCAGTAGAGTGGCTATATATTACCAGTTAGATAGACCAATAGATAAATACTTATTCTGGGCAGCTGTGCCAACAACTGCAGCAACCTCAGCTGAAATCAGACTCTTGTCCTGACATAGACATAGCTGGCACGGGTGCCACTATGTAAATATCTCTCCATGCTGGGAGTGGAAATGAGCCTTCCTGCTTGGCTATAATTGCAGAGGAACCAGGAGAATGAAGAAGCTGGAGCAGGTCAGTGGGACCAGGCATGCCCTGGACCAGCCACCAGCAGATGGAACTCGTAGATGAGCTGTGTCCCAACCTGCTCCACGCTCATCCCGTGTTTAGCCAACTTCTGAGCTGGCACAAGGACGCAAAGACAATTCATTCCTCCTGTGGAGGTCTGTGAGGTTCTGCCCTGATGGAGAGCTGCGAACTAGTGAAGCTATGGACCCAGCAGATGCAATACTTCTCAGGAGCAGCTCTGCCTCTTTTGAGGAGGACACAAAATTTTCTTTGGATAGTGGGCTGTTGATTCAGATGAGTGCAGGTGTGGGGGTCCCACACTAACAAAGGAATCATTCCCAATCACACTGAGGAACCTGCACTTTTTTGTTTGTGCTTTACACTCCTCTTGGCACTTACTTGCTGTCAGGAAGGTCAACAACTGTGTGGAAGAGGGACCCAATTACAGGCACAATTTCAGGCAAGCTGTTCTCTCTCCTCTCCTTCCGAGCAGGGTGGGATGCAGACAGACTCCGTGCCTGGGCTTCTTCTAGGCTCACCAGTTTCATTGGCAGGGAGGCCGAGGGCAGGGTCAAACTTTTCACAACTGATGTGCTCTCTGAAAAACAAGAAAATACATTCCAGCCTGGGGTGAGGAGAGATGAGAGCAAGTGCTTCATGACTTTATTTGACTGGAACATCTCCTGTGGAGGGGGGAAAGAAGTGGCACGTGCAGGGAGAAAGGCTTTTTGTCAGATAAGCCTTTCAGCTCCCCAGCAACCTTATCCATCTGAGTACATTCCCAGCAGGGGCTATGCTTGCCAGCCAAAGGCTGTGTCGTGTGGATTTGCTTCCTCTGCTGTAGATGTTTCTGTGTGAAGGAGGTGTTTCTGAAAACCACCAGGATTCACACATTCCCTTTACTCCTCCCTCACTCCCTTCCTCCATCTAGCCCCCACCCTCCCCCGATTTTGAAGCAGTTCAGTTCCTGATCCAAATTTGGTGCTTAGTTCTTTCTCTCACTTCCACATCTTTCTCCTTGTCTTGATCCAGGACAGGGGATTGTTCTAAAAACCAGCATTACTTAAACTTTCTAATCCATTTCAGGGCCACAGAAAGTAGTGTCAGTGATAGCCCAGGGAATTAAAGTGTCTGTTGATGGGGGCAGAGGCAAAGCCATGTTAAGGTAAAAATGGGCAGAATGAGCTGACACAGGGCTGCAAAGCAGAAAGGTGGGTACTGCCTGAGTATTGAAGGTATCAGAAGCCTTTCAAGTGTGTAAAATGGGAAGGTGAATACTTCTGCAATAATGCGAGGTCACTGTGGATCCATGCCTTCTCACTTCCCAGTTTTTGCCAACAAAACCATCACTAAACAACAAAATCACCCTCTCTGAAAACTACTGATGTCCCAGGAAAAAAAAAAAAATCTCTTTTATAAAATGTCCTTCGTGTCCTGGAACAAGATGTAAGTTTTTGGAGCACAAGATTAATTTTTTTTTTTCCCCAGGAGTGCCTGGGAGTGTGACCTCTGACTTGGGTGGAAATAGTGGCTGCAGGGCAGGTATTGTTGGTATGAGGAATTGTAACTGGGGGAATCTGAGAGAAGAGCTGAGACTGTTGCTGATGGACTTAGAAACCTTAGACCAAGATTGAGAGTCAATCAGGTGGTGTTCCTTTTGTGGAAAGAGTTAAACCATATGAGATCATGCAAAAGATGAGACATAAGGCAACCTGAGAAAACACTAAAGAAGGCTAGTATTCAAAAAGAAAATGTTGAAGAAGACAAGAGCAATGAGATATAGGGCTCAAGATGTCTTTGGGGAAGCCTGTGGTGATAGCAAGGATTACTGTGCTGGTAGTATTAGTTGAAGGGAGAGCTGAACTAGCAAGTGACATGGGAAGTGGCTCAGGGAGTTGCTACCAATGTTCTCTGCAGAGCTGGCTTTCCTGTTGTTGTTGAAGATCTGATCCACGTGGTTCAGGATGAACTCGATCACCAGTTGCTGCACTCGCACCTCCAGGAAAGCTGCATCCCCATTGCAGCCAACTGCCTCAATCTCCTTTGACCTGCATGAGGAAAGTACCAGTAGTGAGCATTGCCACACACAGCCCCTGGCGAGGACAGACCAGATTTCTTCCTGCAAGCAAGGCAACAGGGATGATTTCCCCACTCTTGCTGTACCTCTTCCTCTCCTTCCTCCCCAGGCCTTCATCCTTTCTTTGTCTTTTCACTCTTCTAAAAATTATTTTCTCTAGTTTTTTTTGCCACCTCTGTCACTTCCTTTCCTGAATGTGTTATTTTCCCCACTTGGCTTTTACGTTCTTCAGCAGGTAAAACTGTGACTCTCAAGTTCCATTCTTCTCCCTTTTTTCCTATTTTAGCTATTTCAAGGCTGGGCCTGAAAGACATCACAGAAGCCTTCAAATGCTGCTTCTACATCCCTACTCAATGCTTCACCAGAGTCACCTCTCAGTGAAATCCCTTTGACCCTGCTCAGGTCTTCCCCATGCCAATTTCTTCAATACTTTGCTATTTGCCCCAATAGTCTCTTTGCCCACCCCTGTGCTCCCACAGTCTCAATCTTGCTCTCAGCAAAGGACCATTCCTTATCTTGACATGCCAAAGTGTTGCTGTAGAAATTATCTTTGGGCAATGGATCCTTTGTAAAGTTAATGACTGGTGTGTTAGATAACAGCTTGGGGCACTGCCAAGAGGATAACCCTGTAAGGAGACCGCTGTTGCATTGCTTGCTCCTTGCTTTTCCTCCCTGGGACTTGTACTTATGAAAGATTGAAAAGGAAAAACAGACTTCATTTTTTTTTTTTTTTGACAAGGACAAATGCTAGAATGAAAATGTCTCAGTAGTAAAGGCCCAATTTATGATTTTCAATAGAGTCAACATTTGATTCATTTTCAGAACCTGCTCTGCTATTTTTGGGATTCAGAAGGGTGAGATAACTCTTTAGAGAATGCTCTTCAGGCCTGTACCTCTCTAGCCAATGTCCTCTGCCAGCCCAGGACTACCCTGATAGCTCTACCCCTTTCCTGTCCAGCTGCAGTCCCGGACTCCCCCTGAATAGTTCATTCCTCTAAATGCAGGGTTATTAGATGATGGAAAGGGAATTTTGACAAGATACAAATTTATTTATTTTTTCCCAGATGCTGTTTTTCTCTTGTTCTTCTTAGCTCTACAGCATAGCAGCCAAACCCCTGCCTGCATCTTATCCAGGCTTCTTCACAGCAGAGTGCCAGGCATAACAAACATGAAAAACTAGCTGGTGGTCTTGAGATCTGACACTGGCTGCCATTTCAAGCCCAGAAGCTCATCTCACTTTTGCACAAGCAGATCTGGGAACAGGTCTGTAGTATTACTGCCCTGTTCCTCTCCCTTCTGATCCTTGCTGTCTCTTGCTGCCCTGCTGCAGAAGCACTGGCACCATCAAAAATGTCATTAACATTCCCAAGTGATGAGTTAAGTCCTCGTTTCTAAATCTATGCTCAACTTGCAAATAACAACTTGTTTTTAATAAGAAACACACAAACCCACAAGCTTCCTTGGATGCTGGCAGTAAAACCTTAGATTATTCAACCTGGAAGAAAAGTTGTTTGCTCTGCCATATGCTTTCCTTTGGTTGTTCAGTTTTTCCCTGTCTTTGCATTTCCCTCAGGAGATGGGTCATCAGGCTCAGAGGCTGCCACTCCCCTTGGAGCTCAGCATGGTGCTCTGGATTAGAGGAAATCTCTGCTGTACCTGAGGAGATTTGGAGCCCACACCAAGGCCAGGTTTCTGGTGTGCATGTTGGTCATGTTGCTGAAGGAGGCCAGGTGAGTCAGGTGCTTGATCAGGTATTCCAGCGTTCTGCAGTGGTTTCACACAACGAAAGAATAATGTATCACATTACCAGTACCTGCCTGAAGGGACAGCGAGCTCAGAGCCAGCCCTGTCCCCTCCCCAAGTGTCTGCAATGGCACCAGAGAGCCCAGGGGGCAGAGGAGACACAGCACCAGCATTTGCATGGGATGGCAGTGAATACCTCAACAGCCATGCCCTGGGGTGGCCAAGGGTGGGCCATGAGCCAGACTATCCTTAGCATGATGGGAGCAAAGGAGACGGGAGATGGGTGGAAGAGGGACTGGGATGCTGCAAAGGCTGAGCTCTCAGCTCTTGCTCAAGCACCTCCAGCAGATCGTCTTCTCCTTACCACACCCAGGACACTGCCCAAGGGTGCCACAGTGGTCATACTCAGGGAAGGAGAATGGTAAGACTGCAGCAGGCAGACCTTGTTCTGTCACTAACAAAGGTTTGTTCAATGATATTTAAATGCCAGATAAATTGCTGCCAGATTTGGAAATGATGAGTCAGCTTTTGGAAATTGATTTCTGGAAATAAATCCCAGAGCTATTTCAGGCAACATTCCTGACAAAGGTGAGGTCACCACGCTGATCCTCAGCACCTCTGTGAACACAGTCTTACCTGTAATGTGATGGTGGGAGCTCCTGGATGACATTTTGAATTCGTGCCAGCTGCTCGTCCTCAGGGAAGCGTGACACTGCTTCCTGCAGGGATACAAGGAAACAGTACACCCTGGCTATGGACTCAGGGGAAAAGGAAAAAGGATAAGAAAGGTCACACAAGACACCCTGTCTCAGAGGGAATGCTCTCTTGTTACCCTACAGAGCTACTGGAAGAAGTTTCTTTGAGTCCCCAGCACAGCAGAGATTTCCTGTGCTGCTATTCCATGTCTCAGCACACCATGCCCAGATGTTCAGACATGGTGGTCAGTATTTATGGGACAGGAGAATTCAAGGACTTAGATCTTCAATTAGAAATTACAGGGGGGTTTTAGCTTGTATTGGTTTGTTTTGCTTTGCTTTTTGTGAGGTATCTTTTTGTTCTTTTCCATTTTTTTTAACTCGGGTAGTGATGGGTAAAATAGAAAGAGAGGGGAAAGAGAGAAGTGAAAATAATTGAAAAAGCAAAGAGCAATAACACCCCCCCAAAAATAACTTGTTAAAAATAAAACATGCTTTTCAAGCTCTGTTATTAGAACACCTTGGATATACATGTTCCATATTCTTCAAAATAAGCGATATTTTGACTGTCATAAGAACATAGCTGAGGGGATTGTTTGTGTGGGTTTGCATCTTTCATGATGGAAGCCACCTTAGCAGAATCCCTGCCCACCAGATTATTAAATTCTTATACTCAGGGTTAGACAGAATCAAGGTTATACATCTCAGTCTTGGGCAAATCTCTGCAGACCAAGAGCTCAGAGAGCCATGAGAAGCTTTTGTCAGCATTCCTAGGAGTTCACTGCATTGGTATTCATCTGTTCAGCTATTCCCTTTCAATATTTGTGCTGGGGGAGGACAAGCCAGTTCAAACAGTGCATGACTGTCTGGGAACCTCCTCCTACCCACCCGACTGCCACTGCAGCTTGGAGCGAGTTCAAAGGAAGATGCTGCGACCCACACTGCCAGCACAAGCTTTGCCTCCAGACAGATGTCAGCACTGCCAGGGAAGGAAAGGAAGGAAACAACTCTTCCCAAGCCACCCATCACTCCAACATCATGAACCTGAAATCACCAGCCACGGCTAGAGAGGCATCTTCTTGCAGCAGTCACTACAGCACCCACCATGATGATGCCACCAGCGCTGGTTTTGTCCCTGCCATTCTCCCTGCAGATCACTCCTCATCTAGAGCCATCAGCTAACCAAGCATTGCCAGTTTCCAGGTCAGAAAAGTGATGGCAGATCAAAACAAGTGAGCTCACTAGTTAGGTATATGTGAGATGCACATGTATTTGGTTTGCCCAAATTAAAGGCAGGTTAACTCCTTCCAGTGATTTTACACATGGCTAAGGCTCCCTGAAAAAAACAAAACAAAACAAAACAAAACAAAACAAAAAAAAAAAAAGCCCAGAAATAGGGAGTAAAAGAGCTCTTGTAACCTTAATACAATGTTTCCAGTTGAATAGCCTTGTCCAAAGATGGAGACTGAGAGAAATAAAAACTTTAACTGGTGCATGTAAAGTATTAGATTTCAACCAGATTGTACACAATATTTTTTTCCCCCTGGTGCGCATTTTCATTCCCATATTCAGCCTTCCAGGTCTCAAAGACCTAATGATTAGACAGCAAGTGAATACCAGCTTCTCTGAGGTCAAGACCTATTCGGTCCTCTGAGCCATGTCTGACCCACACAACTCAAGGAAGAACCAGTAATTCCATTTATGGCATATCTGTTCATCATGGTATGAATTTATGCCATTTAAGATTTATTTTTTTTTAACTCCACTAGTGATTATGGGAGTGCACACTTCATGAGCCTGGTTAACAAGAGGACTAAAGTCCAGAAAGAGAAGGTAAACTCTGAGGGAGTGCTCAGTCCCTCTATGCCCAGGCTAGAACAAGCCAAGCAGAGTCAACTTCTCTGTCCTGAGAAACAACCATCCATCACTAGGATACAAGATGGCAATCATCTGGCAAAAAATTCATAGCCAGTGAGGTCATGACTGGGATGTTACACCTGTGAACTTGACACAGTGATGACCAAAAAGCCAACCCCTCCCTAGTCATTAAGAATTTGACTTTCCTTCAACAGAAATCTCTGAATCACTGTGGTGACTCAAAGTGCAGCCTATCCCAACCCAAGAGACAGCTCTGGCTGGGATTAGCATGTGTTCTTTATTCGTACCAGCACTCATCTGCTGAGGTACAGCTGCCAGTGTTCCCTGTTCAGACACCCCACGCGCACACATGCTCCTAGTGGGTTTTCTGCTCCTTGGGGAATTGGTCTTTTTCTTTCTTTCCTCCTGGTATCTGACTGTGCTTCCTGTCAGCTGGGTTACCAATTAGATATCCCTACTGAGTAGGCTTACATGAATAATGGATTTTGTGGCTAAACTTTTCAGTTTTTCATTGGAAAAACTGAAAAGCCAGAGATTTTAAAAAAAAGTCTTTTAGGTCAACCCAAAGTGATAACATTTTGGGAAGCTGGCGTAAGGTTTTAGAAAACAACTGTTCAAGGTTGACCAAAAGCATAGTTCTCAGTCAGTAGCTACAAAAATTATAATTTAAATTGGAAACTATTTAACCCTTTTCTGAAAGACATTTTATGTAAGTTAGTGTGTTGATGTAATGTTGAAACATTTCCTTTAGAAAGTACTTGTAAAATAAAAACTCAGTTACAGAAATGTTTTCCCTTTTGCTTTTGAATAAAGCTATTTACCAAATGTATCTGCTGAAAATCTGCAAGTCATCATCCCAAAACTTCACTTTTTAGCAAACATTCTTTCCTAAAAAAAGTTTCCATCTAAATCTTAATGTTTCCTTTAGAGCATTTTTTCTTTCATAAATCAGTAGTGATAGCCAGGAAGACACCAGCCAAATAGCTCCAACAAGAATGAGACTCATCAGTTACAGTGAATGGTTGAATGATACCCTACATTTTCAAGATCCTACTCATCCAGATTGTCTCCAGCAATCCTACCCCATATCCTCAGAATCCTTATATCCTGAGGATACAGATCAATTTTTCAAATCTGCTCAGGATTTTCCCTGAAGATTTGACTATACATCACCTTGAAACAAAGACCAATCTTACTTAGAATTTGGCATTGGAACAGCAAGACACCTGACATTATTACCCGTCTGTCAGGCAGCCCAGAGAGTCGCTCCCCACCCAGGATCCCCAGCAGAGCCGTGTCCCTAAGAGCTGCCTGACTTCTTCCAGCCAGTTCCTGCTTGGCTGGTCCCAGCTGGCTTTGCCCCTTGCACTGATACCTCTTCCCAGAGCAGGCAACAGGGAGTCTTTGGAGAGCGTCTGCTCGTGAGGACGCTGTGGATCTCTCCCAGAGCCTCCTGAGCCACAGCAGCGTCACTTGGAAGCGTTTGATTCAGGATAGAAGCAACCCAGACAGCAACACCTGATTTTGCAGAACTTCTTCTCTGCAACTTCTGGCATTTTTGGCAATGGTTGTCGTGTCCTCCTCCCAGCAAATGGGAAAGAGTAGGATGACAGAAATTCCTAACAAAGGACGGATGTTTCTAACACTGAGAAAACAATCTTTCCCATCCCCCACACCAGTTATCTTAAGAAGTTGGTGAATTCTTTTAGCTGAAAGTGCATACCTTCAGCACGCAAGATTTCAGCCTCAGCGATGGAATGTAAATTTGTTGGTGTCATAAAAAACTGAGAGCAGCTTTAGCGTGCTAAGAAACAGGCAGCTTTAGTAACAAGCACAGCTTGCTGTGCCACCTTTTAATAAAATATTATCTGTCATCAAAATTAGCCAAGTCTCTTAAAAATTCAGGCTTTGTGGTCTTAGATTTCTGCTCCCCCGCAGTCTACTCCTAAGCTCCAACTGTATCCATGTTTAATCTATGGCTGTTTTCCAGAATCAAGTAACTACTCTTTGAATTGTAATCTATTTAAACAAAGTTAGAGATTTCTGCTTGGCCAGTTGCCACTTTCCTCTGCCATTTGTATTTATAATGTGATCGTGATGGACCTGATATGCCGTATCTGGCACAACCGGTATCCTCATCTGTGGTCCTACAAACAGTATGATAAATGGGACAGATGCAGAAAAGTTGATGCTTTATAGATGGGCTGGGCAATCCGTTTGTGCAGGTGTCAGGGACAGTTGGAGGGACAGGGATGAGGAAACGGCACCCCTGTGATTATAATCACAAGCCCAGATGACCCAGAAGACTCTCAGTGATGGACAGTAATGAGGAAATGAATTAGTAGTGCTGGGAGGAGGTGCACAGTGGGGAGAAAAAGAGGCAGCAGGGAAGCAACGCAGTGAAAAAATGAGCAAGATGAAGGGGAGGAAGCAGCAGACAAACTGGGAGAAATAAACATGAAATGGTGAAAAGAAACAAGGACAGGGAAAGAGAGCCAACACGAAATGAGGATGGAAGAGCACTGAGAAGTGTTTATATGGATAGATGCACCAGAAGCCAGGACATTGGAGTGAATCCCAAAAAGCTGTCATGGAGGAATCTGCAGCACATCCACACTGCTGGAGAGGAGCAAGAACAGCCAAGGGTCTCACCGTGAATTTCTTGTAGAGCTCATAAGTGAGGAGAGGGTTGGGCAGTTCCCTGAAGTACAGCTTGCAGAGTGACCCCACACAGTGGATGTCCTGGAGGTAAACTTCCCTTGTCAGATCTGGGCATTGGTCAGAAACAAACTCTTGTCTGAAACAATATGGAAACATAACATGGGTGAATAAGAGCTGTAGCAGGCCAGTACTCCACCCTATCAACTCATTTACAACTAGAGAAAAAACAAATGGGAAAGCAGAGATGTCTCTGCTGGTCCAGATTGTGTCCCAAGTTCAGGCCCTGAGATTTCAATTAGCCTCCATTATCCCTAACACAGGGAGTGGACCTCAAACTGATATAAAGAGATTGTTCTGCTCCAAAGTGAGAGAGAGCAACTCAGCATTTGCACTGAGACCCTCCATGCCTTTCCCACTAAAAGACGCAGAGGTAGATAAAGGTTTTGGGGGCTAATCTCGAAAATGTTGCCTTCCCCTGTTATCAACTTCAAAGACAGTTTATCTTCTCCATCAGTGTGGAGCTCTGCTGGCCACAGTCTGTACCTGAGGGACTAATGCCAAAAAGGTACCAAGCAATGTCCCTGAATCCCTCTGACACTCCCAAACATTGCCCTTACCTCAACTTCTGTATGTTGGATGTCACTCCTGAGAGCCGGTAGATCCCATCCACGATGCCATGAGTCTCAATGAACTCCGCACAGCTCTTCAGCACATAAGGGACTACAGAGAGAGGAAAACAAAGCAAGATGTCCAGTGAATATACACTGACAGCTCCCACAAGTCACCACAAAGGAGACAGTTCCATGAAAAAACAGCAGAGGCTCTCTGTGGATGCAGGGAAAGGTACAGCAATGGGAGAAAGACAAGGCAAATCAAAAATAACCCCTGCAAAGTAGCCGTGAGGATATGCTGTGGTTGGGCCAAGCAATGCTCATTGACATGTGACAATGACTTAACCTGAAGTCACAGTAAGGTAGCAGAAAGAAAGGTAGGGTTTCCCTCTCTTCCTTTTTCTTCCAAAATAAAATAAAAGAAGCTCTTTCACTCTAATTGAAAGCATGTGGTAAAGAATGAGGTCCTGGGAACCTCCACCCTCCCCAGTATAGAGCTCCAGCCTCACTGAATTGTGCCAAAAGGTCTCATTGGCTTGGATAAAAATCAGAGAAGCATTCACACTTCCATATAAGCCTACATACCCACAGTTCAGTGCTCATAAATCCCACTGAGGGGGTATAAAGTTCAAATATTGACTAGATCTGCACACTGACAAAACCTGACATCAGCTTCAAAAGAACTCCATCAGCATAACTAGACAAAGACTTAACCAGTCTTAAAGCTGAGAGGAGCCTGAGGCACAACATTTACATCCAGACTTGGACCCAAAGTATATGTTTATTTTTTTCCCCATTATATAGGTATAAGAACCCCCCATTCTCTTGGTCATATCAAGCCTCCCTGTCCCCAGTACTATAACAACCCAAGCTATAACAATAACAGTAAGAAAGCCCTTCCTTATTAGGTGCTAGAAACCACTATGTATTTAATGCATTGCTTCACACAGCCATAGGCAGAAAAGTCAGTAAATGCACAAGTCAAAAGTTCCCTGCTGTAGTGCTGACTCTGCTGCACTGCACATTTCAAAAGCTGTATGGAGGAAAACCAGCCAAGCCATAGATTTGACTGGAAAGCTAGGCCATAGCAATTACTGCATCTTTGTGACACCCCAGAGACAATGCCTCTGGCTGGACCTTCCCTGAGTTCTTCTGCTCAAAGTTCAGGACTATAATGACATATTAACATGTGCTTCATCAGATGGCATCCAAAGACAGCGCTCCAATGATCGCCCGGACAAAAACAGTTAGTACATTATTAATTTTTCCTTATTTTATTATTTCTCATGGGAGGCACTGAGGCCAGAGCCAGCTCATGGGTGGACCTGTCCCTGCCAAGCACTGCAGGGTGCAGGCTCTGGTGAGAAGGGCTCCAAGCTTGCACCCACCTCAGTCACACACACTACTACTGAGCCAGTCAGACAAGGACGTGCTGCCCTTCTGCCTCCTGACTTGCTGAGGGAAGTAAAGAAGAAGTCCTTTTGTGTGTCCCTTCTCTTGTCTTTTGGCCAACCCAAATGCAGGAGTACACAAAGTCCCAGTGATTACTTGGACACTTGAACAATCCAAACAGACTAATTTTTCTCAGTCAAAGGAGCTTTCCCAAAACAACAGGGGAAAATTGACTTTATGGGTTTTTTGAGCAGGCATTTATAACATGGGTACATTGGTCATGTTGTGTCACACTCAAAGCCCTTGTGCTGATTTTCAAGACCCTCAGGTTGTTGGGTGGAGCTCATGGCAGAGGCCCTAAGCCTACAACAACATGGTTCATGAAACCATGAAATTGCAGAGACAACAGGTGAAGAACAGGTGAAGTCTACAGAGTCAAAGCTTTGTCCACAACAGTCACAGAGTTATGGTATTCTCTCCTCAAGGACTTTGGAGGGGAAGGTGCATCAGAGCCTTCCAGAAAGGAAAGAACCTGGGGAGCATTCCTTTCAGTGTATGCAACACCTATGTGGGCTAAATGGTGTGGAAGGAGACAGAGCAAAAAAAAAAGTAGTATGAAATTTCCTTAATATCTTTCCAAGAAAAGTCGAAGTGACACATCAAAGAAAGACGACCTTCCTATCTCTGAGTAAGTCCTGATTATCTGGAACTGCAGTAGGAAACTCAGATCATATGATGATGAGAATGCTAAAAAATCAAGAAAAGGGAAAGGCAAATTACTTCAGGCCCCGTCTCCATTTCTGGAAAATTAGGCTTCAACATCTTTATAGTAGAAGCTATGCATACATGGCATATTAAAATTTCCTTCTTGGCAAGGGTCTCGGAATAAATGACATGTAACCAGCAAAAATGAAAGTTAAGCAAATCCATGTCCACCTCAGATCTATCTGGGTAAGAGAATAGAAACCATTGAACTCCATGCAACCTGAAAAAAGGAAGAATTAATTGAACAGAAAACATATTTGATCACGATAGCCACATGACAAGGTTTGTTTAAAGGTTAACAGTCTTTCATGGAGACAAGCCTCATATGATGGTGCCCGGCTGACAAAAAAAGGGGTCCATGCACAAAGCATCCTTTATTAAATACTTTTTAAGACCTCAGTGTTAAGAATAAGAAAACCAACTAAAATGCAGATACTGATGTTTGTTGTAACTAATTTGACCTCTTGAAAGTAAGACCTATTAAATCACACAATTTTTTGGCTGAATTCTAAGTTTCCTTGGAGTAAATTAGGTCAAGAGGCCTCAGGCAGGTAAGCAAACCCCCTATACAGAAGGAGAGAAGGCTAGATCCATCTGTTGAGGACTGGTAAGCAAAAAAACCAGGGGCCTGAGGGGAACAATCTATAGCAAATGTATAAAATTTTTAAAAGTGGGTGAAAACTCCACAGCAGAGGCAACCTACAGACAATATGTACTGAGTTCTGACAGTATCTCTAACTGCAGCCCTGCACTTTCCTTGCTTTTCCAGCTCTGGGTTTTTCACATATCTCTGCCAGTGCCCTTCACTCATCATGTACAAGATTTCCTGCCATACCAGGCCTTTGGCTCATAGGAGGAGAAACAGTCAGTTATGCCAAAATTTTAATTTTGTGATGTCAAAAAAAAATCCACATAGGACACTTTTCACTTGCAACTGAAAATTACTGACTTTGACCTCAGATCCCTGGAGGAGAATGGACTACATCGACTTCCTGCAAATCAAGCCCCTAAATGCAGCACTTGTATGGAACTGGAGCACAATAAATGTTTTCTTTGAGCAAGACCTGTAGCTCTGGCATTCCTGAGCAGCTCTGATCTCCTACAAAGCTTAGCCTTTTGGGCTTTTGGGGGTGGTGAGGTTAGAGCAGCAGTGAGCAGCTCTCTCCCACTTCCAGGAGTTTCTGAGCTGGTAGGATTATTTCAGACGTGGCTCCTGATGAACTGAGGCTGGGATCAACCCTGAATGCAGGAAGGTACCGGCACGTGCTTTACAACGTGTCGCTATCAGAGTTACAGGGCATGTAAATCACAGGGCTGGGTCTCTCCCAAAGGAAGATCAGATGTGGATGGGGATTTGCAACAGGGGCTGTACGTGCAGGCAGAGAGGAGATGGGGGGCAGGGAGTCCAATCTTGACACTCCTCTAATTAAAACTGTGCTGGAAGTTAGAAGGCTTAGAAGCTGGAAGGGGCAGCTGGTGCCACACAGACCCCGCTTGTTCTGCCAGACAGCCAAACTGTCCTCATTTAAAACTACAATAGAAACCAGATGGAGGAGGACAAGAGAGCATGGAGCAAGGCATCAGTCAGAAGGGAAATTGAGTTATAAACATACTGCACACAAAAGACAATACTTCTCTTCCCCTAGACAAAAATAAACCAGAAGGGCAGTCACAGTAACTCGTTCCACTCTCACTGGATATCACCTCCAAGTTCAGTGTACACAGACATGCCCCTTCACCAGGGTCCCTTCCAAGACAACAGCTCCTGCCACCTCCTTTACACGTGTCTGCTGCTCTCGCTGGGTCAGGCACAGCATCGTCCTCCTTCTGATCCCCCTGGCTTCCAGTAGCAGCAATGAACGCTGAAATTCCCGCCTCCCAGCACTGCTGGCTCTCCCTTCCCCTGTCCCTTCCCAGCCATGGAGCTGCCACCCACCAAACCTCCCCACCAGCAAGAAAGGTGCCCGTTCTTTGCTGCCTGACAAAGGCTTCATCTGGCACTAGAGTGAGCATTTTGGATCTAATCTGCAGAGACCTTTAAGTACGTCCCTATTTAAATCCCCAAGCAGCCCAAGCAGGAGAGGTGACTAAGAAAAGAGGCAGTGACCCCATCCAGTGACCAGTGGGAGCATGGCCTCCTGGCCTCCCACCAAAGCCAGCAAAGAGCAAGGAAGATGCTGGTCCAGCAGGAGATGCAGGCAATATCCTGTGACTTCCAATGCCACCTTCCAGAAGAAACTCTGAGTCTCCATGGGCTACAGAGGGACCCCAGGGAAGAGGTTGCTAAGTCAGACACCCTAACCAGTCAGTGTGAAAAGTGCCCAGTTAGACAGGAAGTTAGCTAACCTTGAATGGGCCCTGTGTTCAGGGGACACTGCACTGAACTGGACTGAATAGCAGCAGGTTTCAATTTTTACTTTATCCTTCTGTTATTTTCTCAGACTACTCCTTGTAAGGACATGCACTGGTGACAGAGACGCTCAGAGCCTTCTTGGTAGCTGTTTTTTGCCACATGGTAGAGGTTTCTTGCCCTCTCTAATTTTATTTTAATTTTAGTTCAGCTATTGGAAGCAGATCTTTCATTTCACCTGGAACACAAACTTTTTGATTTTTGACTTGCAGGAAATGGTTTGGATTTCTTTTTTTTTTTTTTTTTTTTTTTTTTAATTCTCCCCACAATGAATCCTGCACCATTAAAAAAAAAAAAAAAAACAGTTGTAGGTATTTTTATTTCATCATTTTGGTTTTGTTATACATTAGTAATTTTTTAATTGTCTTGAATTAGCCTCAATAGCAGCACATGCTTCCTATCATGCAATGTCAATACCATGACAATAAAGGTGAAAAGTGTCCTGTTTTAATTTAAATGACTAAAATAGGAAAAATATTTCCTTTTAAAAAGTGCTCCAGTCTGTACTAAGCAAGAGCTGTTATTTTGTACCAAAAAATAACAAAACAGAAAAAACTAATATATTCAGTTGGCCCCCTAATCACAGGAAAGGAACAACATTGTACAAATGGCAACATACTTGATCATCAGTATCTCTGATATGATTTTTTTTGCATTTCCTGACTTTCTACTGTAAATCACGAGTTTTAAAGCTGATTCACTATTTTTGTTTCTGTTTTGCTGACATTGCCTGATTTTCACTAGGCATAAGGTTGGTTGAGAAACAGACTCGAGAGCAGATCAAACTGTGCTCTCCTCCCTGCAGCTCACCCGAGCCTGGCGCAGCACATCAGTCATGACACCAAATTTTCTTCCAGTGCATAGCCCTAACCAGTGGCAGCTAAGTATAAATCCTGCCTTCCCACCATGTAGCATTTCCTTTGTCTTCCACTGTCTCCTTGTCAGCAGCAGCCAGGGATGGAAGGGACCACAGCATCCAAAATCCCTGCAGAGGTCTCTTCTGCTCAGAGATGAAGTTGGCAGAGCTGGGAAAGGGGATGGTTTGCCCTGTCAGAACATAAATGCTACCAGGACAAAGAGCTTCAGTCTCCAGGATGTCTGTGCATACTTTTTGCCAGCACTAAATTCATTTCACAGGAAAAAAAAAAAAAAAAAAAAAAAAAAAAAAAAAAAAAAAAAAAAAAAAAAAAAGCCCAAACCTGTCTTACTCCCAAATTCCAGTGTTGAATTTGGCTGTTAGCTGTGGCTAAGTTGCCACAACCCCTCCATACACACACATACCTGAATTGAAACAGAATTAGACAGGTAAACAGCACCAAACGGGTTTAAAACCAAACCAATTTGTTACAATTCACCCTGGCTTTTCTCCCTTAGCTGCCATAAACACGGTTTAAAAAGGATGAATGGTTGGCACCAAGGTGATCCTGTCCACATGGACAGCACAAATAATTCACTGTGTAATACTTCATGTATTTTTTCCTCTCTGCTTCTGTGGGAAATGCCCCTGCAATGTCACAAAGGTTATCACAACAGTGCCATTCCCTGTGATGAAAGCACCCTCCTGTGCACAGTTGTGGTTTGGTGGGCAAAAATGTAGGAAAAACAGATCTCAAATCTGTCAGATGCTGCGAGCCATCACCCTCCATGGCCTGCGTGGGAAGTGGAAACACTGAGTGCTGTTTGGGATGTGGCCTTCTGATTTCAAGCACACGCATTTCAACACAACCTGCAGGCTCAGCTGTGAGTCTGAGTGAAGTCAATGGCACCACCATCAAGCATGTGGTTTTTTTCTCCATGGATATAATACCCAGCTTACATCTAACATATCTAAACAAGACATGTAGGAACACCTGATCTTCCAAAGCAGATCTGACAACTGTGATGTTTGAAGCAGGAATGAAAAAGCCTGTGGCAGACCGGGCCAGCTCATAGGCAGCACACATCAAAGCAAGCCTGAGAGAAGCACTGCCAAAGCAGACACTGAATGCTGACTCTCAGCCCTGGTGGTCACTGTGCCCCTCTGAAATGTGACTTTACCTTGACATAGCTGGCAAATTCTGTCACGCAGGCACTTTTGAAAGAGGTTGCACTAAATACTAGAATAGTTTTGTTAGGAAAACATCCTGCTGACAATTTCCTGAAAAAAAAAAAAAAAAAGAAAAGACCAGATAACAGAACAGGATATCTCCACTCCTAACTTTTATGACTGTGGTACAACCACCTCAGAAAACAGTGGCTCAGGTACTGCATGGCAGGTCAATGAGCTCTGCACATCCTCAGCTAACCACTCAAATCCTAACTGCCCTGATCCACAGCAGGTTAGGGTGGATATTGTACAGCATTTTTTTGCCACAACACAAGCAATTGGGATAAATAATTCTGAAGACAGGAGTAACTGGACAATTTATGCTGTGCCTGGAAATGGACTTGGGTGTAAGTATAGAAAATATCAGAATAGTTTTGAAGCTGCATGTAATGAATTGACCTCTGTCTTGGTAAATGCCTAGATACTGGGATGATAAGCAAGCTGTAGGACAGGAATTCTGCCATTGACCTTGATTCTGGTGACATGTACTAAAACCACTAACAAATCCAAAGGCTGCACCAGCTGATGGAGTGCAGAATTGGGGCAATGCCAATGCTGCAGCTCAAAAGGGTGCTGGGAGAAGCAGCCTGCCAGGGAAGAGCCCAGGTAAGTGTTGGGTGATGGGATGGAAAGCCAGGCTTCACCTGAACTCTCTGAAGAGCCTGTTGTCTTTCATCCAGATCAATAAACAAGCTTATAGCATGTTTTCTGTATCATGTTTTCCTTTCTTCTGCTCTCTTAAGCATAGAATCCAAAGTAAGCCATGCTAACCCACTTAATTGCTGGCAGCAAAGCAACAAAATTATATGGGCTCCATAAGTTTCTTCCTCCTCTCACCAGATTTTGATCTACATGTTTTCATTTAAAAGAGCTTCAGAAGAAAGTTAAAAAACAAGTGCAGTCTCCATCTTTTACCTGGGCCTGCCACCTGTTCATTTTCTTACAGTCCCAGAATTACTCTGGAGGCAACTTGAAAGCTTTAACACATGCTTCTTGACTGTTTTAAGGGTGTAAAAACCAAAATCTCCCTTGATGCTTTGAGATTCCTACACAGGATTCTTAGGATCCCAGAATCAGGAGAGCAGCAATTCAATAGGATCAATGCTTCTCCCTAAAGGCTGTCAGTGTTAGTTTGTCCCTTAGTCCTTTTCAACTTGGACTCTAGTGTGCCAGGCAATAGGGATTCCCGGTTTCTCTTTATAAGGCAGACTTTTGGGGTTGTTAGGAGGAAATTCTGAGTGCTTAGGTCTTGATGTGCACCTGAAAAATACCAGCAACTAGTTAAACAGTATTGAAGTCCTTTGTACTGAGCCCCTCACAAACACCATCTCTATACACTGAAAGCTGTAGCAATCTCTAGAGGACATGGAGTCTGCCTGAAGTTTCTGTACTGCTCTGTAATGATCTCTCATTGTTTGACAGATCCTTACTTCACTTTTGTAGTGATGGCATGATGGCGACAAAGCAACTAATTCCCAAATAAATGCTATTGGAAGGCTGGGGAAGAGACAAGATGAAGCAAGGAATTGAGTTATCTCATGAACACCCATGCTGCACCAAAGCGGCTGCCCTGCAATTCTCTCTGCTGTTCCCTCCCAGAAAAATTCTGTTGTCCCTTCAAATGTGCAAGAAGAGGATGGAGGTCCACCAGCACTGTTGTCCTGTGGAGGGACCACAGCATGGTTCTCCTTCCATGCTTGCCACACATTCACAAGCATACATGACAGCCACCCCCAAGCTTTACAGCACACATCCGGCTGTGCCAGCTAACTCAGGATGGCACTGCCAATAAGACCAGGTGTGTGAAAGGGAGATCAGAGGCCCATCACCCCACTGAGAGCCCAGGTTATCCTTCAGTAGCAAGGTGCAAAGTAACAGAGAAGCTGGTCCTGGACCAAGATCCCATGTGGAAGAAAAATGGCATGGCTGAATCTCACAGCACTTATTTATATCTTCTCCCTTCTTTTTCTTTTGCCCTCTGTCACACAGACTGATGCAGACTGACACTAGGTTATGCAGCAATGTTCTTTCACTCAGGCCTCTCACTGATCTTGCCTCTAGGGCTCTCCTAGTCAAGAGCAGAACAGCAATTTCCAGAGGTTATTCCAAATGGGCTGTTTTACAGACAGTCAACAACTTAGGGCAAAGAGCAGGAAAAATCACTGAGGATCATTACATATCACAGGCAGACAGATGAGGAGCCTAAATGCAAACCCATAACGGCTGCAAATGAGAAGTGAAAGGCAAATGAAAACAGACTTTTGCAAAAAAGTAAATAAGGCTTTATGATGTCAATCTGATTGAAAACAAACATGCAAAGGCACTAGCAATAATCAGTCATTATGATTTGTAGCCAAGCAGCACCAAATCCATTCCATCTTTGTTCAGTTGCTGAGCATATATTTAGACTGAGAGTTTTCATTGCCAGGTTGCCTGGGCCTGACCCAAAGAAACACACTCATAGAAAAAAAAATCCCATTGGACTCAACAGTATCTTCCACAAGAGAAAAGAAAGTCAATTTGTTCTACTCCCTCTTACCTTTTACTGCGGCATGCAAAAGCAAAGGAGGTATATGAATGATAGAAGCATTTTCACCAGCTTTTCAGGGACACAAAATGATGGTGTAAGTTTCAACACAGCATGGAGAATTAAGACTTCTGCTGACAGTGGAAGGTCACCTAGAAATGCTCCCCCCAACCCTGCTCAGAGGAGGCTGAAAACAGGTCAGTCTTTATTTGAAGAGGATTAAGCTGTGTTTTTCTGGTGAAACAAGGTGCTGTTCTACCCATCCTAAGTAGTGACCAGGGTATACAATCACAACAGTCTGTGGGCTCAGTTTCTGTGTCCAAAAAACATGGAGAATATTCTGCCAGAAGCAGCAGCTGATCAGACACACATAACTCTACACATAAATAAATGTATATACCAGCATATAAATGTGTATGCATACGTGTACACATATGAATGTATTTTTACACACAGAGCTACATTTGTTTATGTATGTACATGTGTGAGATTTCATGTGAATTACCAGGAAACTTTTCTTAGAGAAATAGCTGCGTTTTTATGAGGTGTCAATCAAAGCCTAACAAAGTCAAAAGATGTGAAAGTCATGCTAGGCCAGTGTCATAGGTCTGGGAGATATGACATACTGGTGCTCTTGCTTGTTGTAGCATTGCCCTGCTTGCTGCTGCCAAGGAAAGCTGTTGGTCTGGGGGGCTGCTCCTGAAGCACGCATGGATATCTGCATCAGCAAGTCCAACACAAGTCTCAGTGGATTGCTTCCCCTCAGTAGTTGAGTTAGGAAGGGCAGCCCATGGGATATGGGTCATATTGGCTACACCTTTTCATCTTCAGAGGCTGCAGTGCCCTGAAGTGTACTCTTACAGCTGTGTTCACAAGAATCTTGTTCTCCTTTCCCTACACCAGGGAGGGTAAAGAGCTCAAGAAGAAGCTGCTGAGCAGCCTGGCTCAGACGTCTGGATGTGGTGCTGCTCCTTCAGGGCTTCTTTCAGAAACAGCAGGGAGCACAGCACTGCTCCATCTGCCAGCCCTGTGGCACATCAGTGCTCACATATGTTGCAAGAGGGCAGTTTGCTCGCTCTCCAGAGCCTGGGAGAATCAGCAAGGGCAGCAAAGGAAGCAGAACGACATTTGCAGATGGTGTCACAACACCTCCCAGCCTTCTAGAGGCTGATGCTGGGCTAGGATCGTTTAGATAGAATGTTTCCTGCTGTGTTGTTTGTCTGTCCACCTCCATCTCAGGATGTCAGCACACAACTACTGAGATGCACCCAGGGAACGAGGAATGGTTTTCCAAGGCTAAGCTGCACGGAATGTACCTCTGCAACTGCCTGCCAGAGGTGTAAGGGCATCAGAAATAGAAACTAAATCTGTTCAGATGGTCAGTGATGAAAGGAGGCACAATGTTGCTCATAAACAGATTAGTAAAACAGAAAAAGAAACAAAGCTGAATAAAATATTCAGCATGATGGTATCTCCTTATTTCTCAAGACTGCTTCTGTCCCCTCACCTAGTAAGGACAAGTCAGGAAAGATATTCATCTATACAATACTTTTTTTTGTACTCACAAGGTCCTTCTGCTCCCAATGGTAGCACTGTCCCCATGTCTTTTCTGCACAAAACAATCCTCCCAGTTCCACAGGGGATACAAGCATCTCACTCCTTTCACCTCTCAATAAATACGCGTGCCAGGGGTTATCAAACTGAGGGTCATTCTCAGTGCTAACAATGGGAAAAACCCAATATCAAGCAGTTACTAAAGCAATAAATCTAATCACTAGGCAATTGTGTTCCCTGGTTTCCAAGCCCCCCAACAGATTCCTGATATATTCCATAGTTCACTCTTTATTTTGTTTTCCATTTTGCAAAGGACAGGCTCTGAATCAGGACGAAGAAAAACAACTTTCCCGCTCCCCCTCCCCCCCGTTTTTTTTCCCCATGCTATCTCTGCTCCAAGTCAGGCCAGGTAGTGCTTATCATTTCCTCTGCACAGCAAACACCAGGGTGCATGCGTTTCCTGCTGGCCAGTCCTAAACTGCGAGCTCACATTGTTTTCAAGGCCCCCCTCTCTCAGCAGCAGGAGCAGCTCTGCTGCACAGCTCTTCCTGTTGATGTCAGGTCCCTCTTCCTCCCAAAGCAAATGGGCTTCCTGACAGCATCTGTGTCCTTTTCCATGAGGACTAGCAGGAACCATTTTCCTACACAGTGGCCGCGAAAGAAAAAAAAATAGTACTGGAGAAAGGGGGGGATGTAATAGGGAGGAGCAGGGGTGGATGGTTTTTTTCCAAGTAGTCTTGGAGAACATCTGGGGTCCCTCTCAATGAGGAGGAGAGAGAAGAGATAAGAGGTCAAAACAATACAGTTACATCTTAGGGATGCTGGTATTTGCAAGTACCAGAAAATCACTTATTAGCAGAGAACATCAGAGACTAATTACAGCTGCCGATTTCCCACTGCTAAGGAATGTAAGCCCTCAATAGAATAGCTGCAGCCACAGCCCCTGCGTTCCAGCAGCGCTGTCACAAGCCGTAGGAAATGCCAAGACCTTTACACCAGACTATTGCCTTCTCTTTTATTCTCTCAAATGGAGGAATCACTACTGCTGCCAGCACTGTTTCATCAACAGTGGAGAAAATGGGCGACGAATGTGC
Organism: Cettia cetti; assembly: GCA_013401135.1. Lineage (NCBI taxonomy): Eukaryota > Metazoa > Chordata > Aves > Passeriformes > Sylviidae > Cettia > Cettia cetti. The sequence continues at coordinate 74,654 of VZUI01044641.1, read as the reverse complement.
AGAACACAGCTGACACCAAGCTGAATCACTTCAGCTCCACAGACTGCCTATGGTATTCAAGGTTTCCATTTGTCCTGTCAGAGAAGCTGATGGGCTTGTCCCATCTCCCACCAGAAAGTCTGCAGTTTGCTGCACAGAGTAAGAAACAGTTGTTGTGCCTGTGGCTACGGGGACATACAGCAGGGCAGAGGGTGAGGAGCATGGCCAGTCAGGCAACAGTGCCGCCTGCCCTTCACAGGATTTCAGCCACAAGAGTCCCATGGCATTCCTCACAGAGCAAGGAGCTGGGTCTCCTCACGACATGTACCCCAGCAAGAAATGGGGAAAATGACTGGGGAAATAGAGCCTGCCACATCCATACCACTGTGACCAAACAGGTGGCGAGGGTGTTTAATAAGGAGTGCACAGCAACAACCAGAGCAGAACCTGTACCTTAGCAGACCATCTAGAACTACTGCTCCTGATGGTCTTCTGGGATGAGTCACAGGTGTATGTCAATAAAATACATTGTTACAATGTGATGGTCTCCTTTTTGTTCCTGTCTGTGGTCTAATCACCTTCCTGTGACACTGCAGTAGCTAAGCAAGAGACTATACTTCCAATTTCTGTCCATGATGCCTCAGAGGCCAACAAAATTATTCCAGCTGTATGCAACTGCAGTCAACAGCAGATGTGGCCCCAAGTCTGCCAGAGCCAGCAGAGCTGCAAGAGAGCGAACTGGGGTTTAGTTTTCCTCACCAGAAGAAATCTTACTCAAGGTGCAATTGCAACATCCCAGCGGCTGGTGAGGGCGTAAGACACAAAGGAGAAAAGCCCACCTCCATTCTCCCAGCAGGAGTTGGCCGGGGCAGCTGAAATTTCCAGCATTTACACTGGAGCAAACATTCCCGAGCACGGAAGGTGTGCCCCCCACAGCCGGAGCTGTGCCAGCGCTCACACGCGACACTGGGATGGGGAACCACGAGCTGCTCCGGGAGGAAAACTGTGAAACAGAGAGAAACAGACTCCACCGAGCCCGCATCTTCCTGTCGCTCTCCCCCAGCCGCCCTAAGTACCGCCTGCTATTCGTGAATGAATTACCTCAATCCCACTTAAGCAGTGTACGGACCAGGAAAAGGGCGTGGGGATTATTAATGGAAAAATCCTTGAGTCTTTCAGCCCTGCAGTGTGGCTACAGTTACAAGGAAAACAGGATACCATGCGGCATATGGGGAGGAGGAACAGAAAAGGCAGAGAAACTCTTAATGACCTGCAGGGATTAACTAGCAAGGAAGAACAAAGGGCTGGTGGTAAATAGGCACAGCTGGCCCAAATGACCAGGAGAGAAACGAAGGCACACAGTAGTGGTCTGCACAGGGGAGGCATAACATCGAGGGAAACAGCTGCTTCTGCCTGATCAAGGGCTGGTAGCTATGAGTGAACAAAACTGTGAGAGCATATTAAAGAGTAGGGAGAACCTCATAAGACTGAGACACAGTATGGTGTAGAATTGCCTTCTCAGGGGGAGGGTGGGAGGCAGGCTTCCTGGATATTCAAAGTCTGTCAGAAGACTACTCTGGAATGGTTCTGCACCGGCCACTGAGACAAAGACAAAACCACCTCGCCGGCCTTCCCGTGTCATTTTCAGGTGGTGCCTTTTAAGCCACAGAAAGATTCTCTGGAAGAGTTTGCTGTGTTAAAGGAAAGCATAAGCATCAGCACTCGCTACAGCAAGGGACAACCACAACCAGCAGCTGCACTTTAAATTGGATACTAAAGCATGCGGGAAGAAAGGCCACTTGAAAATCATCCAGCTGAAAGATTTTCCAGTGGGAAAGTGTGCATTTCATGGAATCAAAATGTTTCACCAGAATGCATGGATTCTGTTCAATTTTTTGACCATCAAATACACTGTTTCTAGAAGCTGAAACATGTTCACTCCTTTATCATTATTTTTAATGTAATTAAACCTTTTGGAGACTTTTTATTTAGGGGTCAGTTTCTCCTTTTTTAATTCCAGTTCTGGATGAAAGGAAGTCTTGTGGTAGGGGAAGATGGAGTATGGTACAGTGCAAAACAGGAACCAGCTCTAATGCACACTGAAGTGATATCATCAATGCCTGCCTAGTGTTTGCTCCTCTCTGTACACTTCTGAGGACAGCAGCACTGTTCCTTGCAAGCCAAAGCCCACAATATTGCATGTGTTTCTTGTAAGTGAATGAGAAAAAAGGAGGTGAGTGTCCTATGGTTTGCTTTTCAACCCTCAGGACACAAAAACCCCTCATTTGAAATCTTGCTTGTATGTCATGTCCCCCATTGTGAGGATAAAACCCCAGCACGGTCTCACAAAATGTGCTTTGCCTCTGTCAGCAAAAATCTAAGCCCTCGGCAAGGAGGCATGAATTAACAGAGGATAAGGATCATTCTTATCCCATAGGTGCAAACAGGAGAAACAGAAATGATTTGGCAGCCTGAGTCATGCACTGAGATAGTGGAAGACCTAAGGTTAAGAGCCAGTTTTCTTGCATCTTAACTCATGGCAAATAAAAACTTATCTTCAAAAATTCCTAAGTTGGTAAACTACGCAGAGATTGCAACTGGTTCATCAGAATCACTGATGCAGAAAGTTGAGCTGAAAATCTCAAAAATGTGTTTTTCTGGAGGAGAATCAAGTTGCCCCAAGCTTCCACCAAACCAGAAAGAATCTCCCTACCCAAACTTCTACCCTAAACCTGAACATACAGGCTAAAACCTCAGGAGATTTGAATCAGATATCACTAATCAGATGATCAGAGAAATCTTTTGGGTTGTTTGTCCAAGAAGTCAGTTTGTGCCAAAAGACCAGACTTCAGCAGCCCTGTGCCTGGGCATGTTTGGAACTGGTCCTGTGCTCTGTGGCTTGGTGTCACTTCTATAATTCTTTTTTTTTTTCCTCTTGAATGGTTGTCTCATAACAGAATACCACAATAATAGCTAGACACTACCAAGGGGTCATCTAGGGAGAAACTGCAATATTTCTGATCATTTCAGGGAAGGGAGGTTGGGGGTGGGGGGTGGGTGAGGAGAGGCCTGAATTCCTTGGAAAAGATGCTCTGTCTGTTTACATATCAGTTATACCACACTTTTTGCATTCCTTGTCTACTGACTTCCTCCATCTCCTCAGCTACCCATTGTTTTCCTTTTTTTACCTTTCAGTTTGATATCACAGTGAACACAGTTTTCAGCATTATTTTCTTTCCCTGGAATTTAGACTCAAGCCCCACCTTTGGGACCTGGATGCAGGTCTAAAATCCCTCCCCAGAAAAAAGTCACTTGGATCTTCCATTTACAATTCAGGCCCATATCTTCCAACTGCAGCTCTAAACTGCATCAAAGACTTTTGTTCCTAGCTTTTGTTCCCAGCTTTTGTTCCCTACTCTGTTCCCTTGAAATGTCAGCAAACATGATGGCTTTGTTGATGCCGTCAGGGTGGTCTGACTGCTTCCCACGCTGGGCATGTGGATTGGGTAGCCGTGGAACAGTCAGCACTCCACTGGGTGTCTCCTCTAGGATGTTGTTGTTCCTCACACCAAGGCAGTGGCCTGAAGCAGCAACATTACCATGAAATCAACAGAAAACAAATCCACCTCCAGCTGCCCTGGCTCGCACAAGGACATGCAGACTGTTCCAAACCAGCAGCTGCTGATGCTACCAGGCAGAGAGGAAAACCATGCTGCGAGCTCAGGGCTCTCCTTGGATATTGGGATGGATATCCACCCCTTCAGACACATTCCCTCCTTTGTCTGGAGGAAGACTCCAAATATATGCACTACTGCTGTCTCCTGAGCCAACAGACAGCAGGGCTGTCAAAACTCAGATCTCATGACTGTTCTAGCTCTGGTGACTTCCATGTAGAAATGGCTTCTCTCACATCCAAGTGCATGTCTGTCAGGGTAAGGATGGGATGACCAGGCATATCTTGCCCCAGAGACCTCCTCAGATGCCTCCAGGACTGCTCTGAGATGACCTGGGACCTTCCTGACCCATGTTGCTCTCTGTAAGGTGCCAGGAGAGTCTGTGCTGAGCACAGCAGGCTCTGCCTGACCTCTGGGAACTGCCTGTAAAATGTGTCTGCCTGCTGTCACAGAATCCCAGGGCAGAGTTCTTGGAAGGAATGGGGAAAATCAGCTGAGTCAACTACCAACCACAGGTCATATTTTTCTGCCCCATCACAGGAAACACTTTTAGCCTGCACTGCCCAGACAGAAAGGGTTGCCATAGCATTGCTCCTCAGCCCACCTGAAGTGTTTCTCCCAAGGGGGATCTTCAGGGCTTCCAGGGCGTTTGTCCTGCTCTCTCTCTCTGCTTTGCTACCAATGTGCTGCAAAATTTTGGTCATGACCTCTCAATTGTTCTGAAATAACATGTTGGGCTTCAGCCTGAGGAGCCTGAGCAACGCTGCTCTACCGCACTTTCCTGGGAAGCATTACGGTAAGGATGTGATCCAATTTAGGAATGAGCTGAGGCTCTTCCTGCTCTCTGCTCTACATCTCTCAGGTTCAGTTAATCTTTTCCTACCACAATGCTTTTCCCCACTCTTTATTATCAATTCATTTTCTTCAATTACAGCAAAAAGGGACCCTGGCCAAAGAGCAATTTTGCTGCAAGTCTCACAAAAGATCACATTTGTCTGCAGCTTGGTTTCATTCAAGGAAGGTCATTCTCTGTCAAGCACACTCAAAACAGACAATGCCTTGTCTCCAGGTCTTCAAAACCTCCTATCCAGACACTGTCATAGAAGCTTTCAACTTGAGCACTCCTCTGATCCATATCCAGCCTCACCAAGAGTTTCTCAGCAACCTGACAAGTATCCTAGGCCAACACAACCTACTTCTCTTGGAGCTGACAGCACCACTGTCTTCAATGTCAACTGCAGAAAATTACAACAGTCTACCTTCTGTTGACAAATCCACCTAAAATTTGGTTCTTTTTTTCATTCTTGGCACAGTTGAGTTCTGGTGCATTCTTTGGACTTCCCTGGAATTAATTCATGGCTCACTCTGGTAGTAACCGGGAAAGTGTGGATGTTGCAGAAACACTTCGTCTCAAGAGAGATTTGCAAGTATCCCCATCACACAGAAGTTGCTTTTGATCTGCTGTTTCACTAACCTAAATCATAAGCCCCTTTATGGCTGGGAATACTCTCTGTATTTTCAGAGCTGAGTACTTCCATACCAGTTGGCTAAAGTATCCTAGATTTATACTAGTATCACTGAGGTCAGAGGCTGGCCTCATGCCATGCAGGCTGTGCTTCTGGAGGAGCACAGTGGTAAAAGGCAGCATGCTGAAATGGAAGCAAGGAGTCAGAGGGCTGCAAGGTGCTGGAAAAACTTTTCAGAGCCACAGTAACAAAATGAAGACACTCTTTTTCTGACAGCATGAAAATCCCTTGAACTGCTTGTGTCCAACTGTGAGAGGTTCTGTGTACGGAATGGTTGAAAGGATACACTGAGTGACAAGAGCCTCATGCTAGGGAAGGCCTGTGGCATAATGTGCAGACAAGGGGTATGTTCCTAACTGGATCCCTTGGATTGTACAGCCCTGCTCCCTCCAACTTTGCCACATGCTCTGCACATCCCTTTCTGCTCCACAGCTTCATACACCAGAGGATACCAGGCAGGGGACATTCACTGAGGCCAGTTGTGCCTCTGGCCCATCTGAGCCGCGGATGAAAGGGGTTGCAAGGAAACATATCAATACAAATCCATGAAGTGCAGATACAGCTGCTAAGGATTAAAGGGCAGTGCCCTGGTTCCCTAGGCACAGATGGCCCCATGTAGAGACTGGTTTCACACCCAGCATTCAGGTCATGCCAGTCTCTAAGACAGCTCTGGGCAGAGATGGGAGACAATTGTATGAATTCTACACATAATGCACTTCCCTTGATCTGAAACATTGGGCATGATGGCATGATTCAGCTGCATAACCTGGTTCATAAACCAGATAGTTTTGCAGTATGCAAGCAGATGTTTGGGTGATGTCTTGTTGGACTAGGAACAGAAGAGGAGATGGCAAAGTGGGTGGGAGTCACAGTCAGGTGTACACAGGCAAGCTTGTCCTGCTCAGAGAAAACTAAGGAAAAGTTGCAAAAGATAGTGGTGTTCTCAGGAAATCCAGTTTCGAATCTGGCTTGCCTCACCCTGACCTGAGACTCCTTTATTAATTGCATCAGGAAGGCAGCACTGGCCAACAGAACACAACAGCTAATCATAAAATGTGAAGAATATCTATTATGTGCTCAGCTAGTGACATTTTAAAGCCTATAATTTTTTGCATCTGCAGTCTTCTGGCCTGTAGTATATATTCTCCTTTCCCTTGGAGCCAAGCTAGAGACAGTCTCAGATAAAAATCCTGCAGCTGAACACCCTGTATTTCAGGGAAATTGAAGTCAGGCGTCTGTACTTCAAATTCAGCCCTGATCAGAGCAATCTGAGAAGAGTAAGTCAAGAAATGAACAGGACTTCAGAAAGGCATCTTCATCTCCAACTTTGGCAGAGACACAGCAAAGGCCAGTGTGAGAGCTCCAGAGTGTAATCCAGCAGGATTCTGAGATATGCAAAACTCAAGTGCAACTCAAGTCAACTTTGTGGGCCTGTAGACCTTTGCAGACAACAAGCACAAGGTCTGTTTCTTCTGACTTCAGGTTTTGTTGGGGAAAGTTCCTCTGTTTGGTAGCACTTGGGTAATGTCTGTCCTTTAAACAAGAGCCTGGGCACTCCTGATAGGAGCCTTCACAGAGGGTTTAAAAAAAAGCCATTGGAAAAATACGAATTCAGGAAACAGGAATGCTATAACCTTGCTAGCACAAAGGCAAAAGCCATTGTGTGCACACAAATTTAGAAGCAGCAATGGCAAAAATCTTTGAAAGAAAACAGCAGTGATTTTTATTATTGCCTTATATGAGTTCAGAATGTTGCAAAGTTAAACAAAGCAATTATAAAGCTGGGTATTTAAAAATACCTAATGTTTCACAGTCTTCTTTGAGATGAATCAGGTATCCAAACATCTGGGACTGCAACATCCATCAGGAAACACAGACAGATGAGACACATCAAGACAGGAAGGTTTAGGGCTGCCATCAGGGAGACAAGGAACAGCAGGAGACTCCTGCAGCTTCTTTTGGGTCAGAAATGTTAGTTCTACATGAATGTGTACACTAAACAAAAAGAGGAAGAAAAAGAGAGAGCTAAAAAAGGTTTTTGCAAGTCTCCTGCTGTTCTGTGTCTTTCTCACTTTGCTCTGATCTCTCTGTACATATCACTGGCTGGCAGGATGACTGCTTCCTGATTCATGATTTCATATCTAATTCTTTCTATATAAAAGGAATTTAAAGGAAATTATTGCAAATAGTTTGGCCACACTGCATCAAATCACTGGAAACTACTTCTTTATTCCTGACGTTCTCTTTTTCTTTTTCCCTCCTTTTTTTTTTTTTTTTTTTTTTTTTTTCTCCTTTGAGAGAAAAGTTAGATGCTTTCCTAAACACTTTCCAGACTTGAGCTATTCACAGATTGCATGTGGAAGGCAAACACAGCCCAAGCCTGGAAGAAAGACTCTCTCATGCTGGTCACCCCAGTAGCTTGGGGCGTTGCAGGCGGTGTCCTCAGCAGCATTTCCTTTCAGAGAGCTGTGGCTGCATGAAAATGCTTTGGGTGTAGCAATCCTGTGCTCATCCCACAGGCACTCCATGAAAGAGGCAACTGTTCCATGTTGGGAATTCAGAGAAACCTCTGGCCAGCAGTGGCTGCTGGAGGCACCCTGATTAAAGCCCCATTGTTTTGCCCACTCCAGCTAAAGTGCTCCCTGACGAAGCCCTCAGTCTGTCCAGTGGTTTGGGAAGAAACAAATAAGTAAATAAAGTCGTTGCTGGGAATAACAGACTGGAGGAAGCAAGGAAAGAGGAAGCAACTGAAGAAAAAATCCTTTAATGCACTGCATTTCTCAAAGGCATATGTCCAGGAATTGGGTTTCTGGACTGTGTTCCTTTTGTCTTTCTGACTCCTAGATCTTGCTGTACTAAGGACTTTGAGACATTAACAAACACTTTGCAAACACAACAAGGGGTGTTGCAGGAAAAGGGTGTTGAGATCATACTTAATCAAACTTCCTTACATTTTGATAGCTACAGTACCGCTGTGCAAGTCAATCGTCTCTTTGCCTTTGCAGTTCTCCACAGCCAACACAGCTGAGCCACACACTTCAGGCCATGACCTGTATCCTGATTTTAGTACATGGCTGACCTGTTTCAGAGGGAAGAAAACTCCAGGCTAAGTTCATACTCTTGCACAGGTGTGTCTCAAAGGGTGATGAGCTGAATGATCTAAAAGCAGGACCTTGCTGGAGACTGTAAAATCAGAGAAGTTTTGATTCACAGCACAAGCTTCCAAAGCAAAGGAAGCTGATGCACCGCATCCTTCAGCAGGTGCTGAAGATGAGCACATTTAAACATTAAGTATTGGAAGCTTATCCAAGCGAGGCAAAGCTGCTCTTGTTCATATCCATAGACTCTGGAACTAATGAGAGACTGAAGCTCATTTTAACATCAGTTAGGCGCCAAAAGGAGAATGAAAAAATGTAGTTAGCTGATGAAAAAAAATGCGTCACTTGCAATGTAGTAACTTAACGGCATCTCCTTACACTTCATAAAAACAAGCTTGTTTCAAGGGTTGAACAGAGTCAGAAATCATTGTTTTACCTCTTGCCCTGTCTCAGTTTTGGGTAAAAATCTGGAAGGAGAGTTTTGGATCGAGTTGTTGCCACTTTGAGCATGTTCCTTTACTCCTGTCTATCTTTCAGCTGTCTGTCCCCAGAATAGTATCTTCCTCTATTCCACCCCTACTAACAAAGCTGCCAGGATTTTGAATTCAGTTCCCACTTACAGTCCTCTCTCTTCCACCATTCATTAGCAGTCTCCATTTGTTCCAATACAGTCAGTTTTGCCCTCAGACTAGTTTTTCCAACCTTCCCCTCCTCCCTTTCAAGCATACTGAAATTTCCTTACATGCTTCTCTCCAGTCCACTTTTGCCCTTATTCCCTTTTCCCATCCATTTCCTCCAGTGTCTTTTTCCATTTCTCTGCCACAATTCTTTCCTCCCAGTTGTTTCTTTGGATGCATTATCATTAACTTCTATCCATAAACTAGGTTTGGGCCTGGTCCTAAAACCAGAATCAATCGAAGTTGCTGCAGTCAACTTGTAAGGGGCAGTCCCATCCATGAGTCAGTAATGAACCCGTCCCATGGTGTGCAAAGGGGAAGCTGTGCTATTACATATTCTCCCTTCTAAATCAGAGACTATAAAATAAAGATTGCAGTCTTGCAGAAATTTTTCTGCTTGGTTTCCTTTCCTTTTTTTTTTTTTTTTTTTTTTTTTTTTTTGCAAGATTAGCAGAAGCATCCTGGCCAAACTCCAGTCTAGGGTAATCTCTTCTGCTATTTCAGATCCATGCTGAATTGTTTTTTCCATTTCCTAACCCCAGAGGTTAGATGGTAAATGGCTGTCATGTTCTCTTCAAAGCTGTCACGTATGGGGGTAGAAGCCTCACCAAGTCAGAAGGAAGCACTCTGGGTATGTAATGCCACCCTGGTGCTCCTCACACCTCCCTCAGAGGCTCTTGGTATGGAACCTGCTGAGAGAGGCAAGCTGGGTGAGCCCAATCCTTTCCTGCCCTCACTCCCACCCAATGTGTCACTCCCCAGAGCTGCAAGAGCCCACTTTTCAGTACTGAGTGATGCAAACAGCTAGGACTCTTCCCATTTAATAACAACAATAATGGGAACTTTGCACGGAAAAGAAGATGATACCAGCATCATTTAATCACTGAGGGAGGTAGGATGTGGAAAAAAATAGGAGTGCCCTAAGGTCTCTCATTGAGCCAGGCATTGGCAGGAACAGAGCTTGCCACGGCCTGTGGCGTGCCATGGATGAGACTCCTGCCACCTCCTTCATGCAATTCAAACTCCAATCTGAGCAATTCAGCCTCCACTGGTGCACAAAGGCTGGAATGCAAAGAGAAAGGCAGAAGGTGGGCTTTTAAGCTGCTTACATCTCCAGCAGGTCACCAAACCAGCTGAGGGACACAAGCAGCCAAGCTGAGGCTGCAAAATCTCACAGCACACGTGAACACTCCCGTTCCCTTATAGCCCCCAGCACTGCCCCAGCACAGGACACGCAGTGGGTGGTACTGCCCGGGGCACACACGGAGCTCTCCCCGATATTTCAGGCAACTGCGCTGCCAGTAGCTCACAAAAGCACTCAGCCAAAACTGCTGACACGTGTCAAATTCCCCAAGCAGCGCTACTGGCCCGGCCAAGGGAGTTTGAGGAGCCATCTGGCCAGGGCCATGGAGCCCACGTGTCAGGGAGTGGCCTCTTGCTCCCAGGGCTGGGATAATTGGACATTGTTCAGCCTCTGAATCGCAGCTCTGTTGGGCTGTGGGCTTGTCTGGTAGGGACCAGCTAATTACCATGCAAACTGCCGAGGGGAGGAGGGGGTCAGGGATGGCCCTCATCCTTCTTCTGCCCCATAACAAACAGGAAGGTTTTGTGCCCCCACAGTGCCCCGAAGCAGAGAGGGGAGAACGGGTGGGCAAGGGGAGGAGAAGGGAGAAGCCTCTTGAAGGTTTCCCATTCAAACACAACCACGGGACCCCATGTCAAACCTGGGAGCGGATTCTCCTGCCATACACAGAGTTTTGTTTGCTGTCGGTTTCCTGGGAACCAGCAAGCAGCCCTCAAAGTTGCCCAGAGGTCTCAACAGCTCATGGTGCCATGCTTGCTAACTTCCCTCCCTTGTCCCACATCAGCCAAGGTGCTGTTTTTCACCACCACAGCCCAGCCAAAGTGCTGAAAGTACTGCAGAGACAGGGCTGCATTCAGAGTCCCAACCTCCACCCTGCCTTCCCCACGAGGTAAAGTCAGCAGCACTACGGCTGTCAGCCACTTTTCAAGGAGGCAGTAGGATTGGGGAAAGGCATAGAAATAAGGCACATTACAAGCTAAAATACATTTCCTTAAGCACAAGAATTGATGTCAGGTGCACCTGCACTGTTCCTTGAATCACAACTATTCAAAATCTTCTCATACCCTGCAAACATGTTCTGTCAAGAGGCAGGAAAACATTTTTCTAATTTTTCCCATTCTCCTAAAGAAAACATGCATGTGTCTTTCCCCTTTTTCTACCAAAGCTCAATCAGATTTGCTTCACAGGTATATAATGTTGCAAAGAAAAGCCTTGCAGTCACTCTTGGTCCATCTGCTAAATCCTTCCACCATCCTGCAGTGAGTTTAAAGCTGTAGTAAGAGATGCATGAAAAATCTCAAGCAGGGAACCATCATTAGGGCAGGGATAAGCCTCTAAAGCCCTTAGGATCCAGAGCTGCAGTTCACATCTGTTTAATGCCCAAGAGCTAACATCAGTAATTTAATGAGTGCCTTACATCCTGAAATATTTCACAAACTGCAAAAACAAGACTCACTCCACCCACCTCTAGGCTGGGAGGTGGCAGCTGTTGAGCCAGGCACAGCAACACTACGTGACAGTTTAGGACACTGGATAAAAAACAAATCCTAGCTCCAGAAGAAATTGCTTCTGCAAAGGAAAAGACATAGCACAGCATGTGCATGTGTAAAAGAGACCCTGTCCTATAGGAAAGAAAAAGATCAACCAGGGATTTTTTAAAATATTGGAGTCCTTGTTTTACCATGTGCCCAAATATCAACATTTCCCGAAATGATGCCAAGACAGCAACTTGACTGAGCTGGTACTACGCTTGCCATCTTCTGAATCACCCACTCCGTTCCTGTAGCAGATTTTTTGGGGCCACTCCCATGCAAGCATTAACCAAACATAAACCTGCTTGGGGTGTAGTTGCTGCAAGCATGGCTTAAAGCTGAACAGCAGCACACTCACTGAGCTGCCATGCTGAGGGGCCTCAGTAGTATCCAGTTAATCTTCTCAAATCTCATTATTGCAGCAGAGTGACAGATGGGTGTTTTAGCAGGATAGAAAGGAGGACTAATTAGGACTCCAAACTCTCCTTTGTGCTTGTCACATCAGTTCCTCCCTGCCTCAAGCAGGTTTGTGAGCAGTGATGGAGGGCTGCCTCTACCACCGTGTTCTGCCTGCCACCCCGAGGAGGACAGCAGGCACTGGGTCACCTACACCCACCTGTTCCACAGACGGGCCTGCAGGGGATTCCATTCCTTGTCCACATTCTGGCAAGTCTGGAAGGTGACCCCAAACTGAAGTTACTGGGATATGGAACTGCATTTCCGGGCTCAGCCCCTGTTTGTGGCTCTACACAGCAAACCTTAGGCAGCACTATGTAAGTCACCATCGAGCCAGGAGGGAAGAATGATGGACTCAATGGATCAAGACCAGCTCTTCTCATTTACTGCTCTGAAGCCTGCCTTGGGCACAGAGCTTGATGTATTGACTTTGGCAACATGAGCATACTGCCATCCTGGCTATAAAGTTATCAAAATGGGGGGAGACGGGGAGGGGAGCGCAGGGGGAGGTAAAAAAAACCCAACTAAGTAGAGGGAACTGAAAACATTTGAGAAAAGGCAGAATCCTCTGTACCCCTGAGCCATCACCTCGGGCCAAACCCCACGCTCTTCTTAGAGATTCCAGGACATTTGTTTTAACTTTTTTTTTTTTTTTTTTTTTTTTTTTTTTTTTTTTTTTTTTTTTTTTTTTTGCTGCTGCTGCATTCCTCCTTGTTGTACTTCTGGTTTCCAGTCGGGACTGGAACGGAGAGAACAGGATTACAGAAGGAAGTCTGTTGCTCTATTTTTCTGGCTTGATTAGAAGCAGAAGATGCAATAAATCTCACACGAGAGTTTGTTCTTATTTAGCCTCTCATGTATCTGAAATTACCTGACCAGAACAAGGGTAAGGAAAATGCACTACCAAGTGGAGCACACTGGGAAGATAAAAACAGAAAGAGCAAAACGGTGAAGCTTTTTCCCTCTCTGATTTTGCACAAAGCAAGTAAACAATTCAGTCCCACTGACAGCTTATTTATTTCACACAAATCAGAGCACAGATGCAAGGGCTCAAGAAGGAAGCTCACCATGCCTGATCACACCTCTGAACCTCCTGAGGAGCAACTGCCACCGGTAGCAGCAGCACCACTATGGGAGAGGAACAGAAAAACTAGCACTAGTTGCACGCGGAGCAAAGGGTTTTCCACATGCAGGACAGCTCTGTTGTGCTGCCAAGCTGCCTGTCTGCAACAGGACTGACAGTCACATTCTCTGCTGAGATGGTAAATGCAGAATGCCAATGGATCAAAAATATCCCAACTGAAATATTCAGCTGCAAATAAACACATACACACACCCTTCCTTCCAGTGTTCTGTCTGCTAGATCAGCATTTTTGGATGAGCCAGTGAATACAGACAGGCACAGATCCAGCCTGGATTCTCAGCCTTGCATCCTACGTGTATAGAAAGTTTCTGTGCAGGTTCAGCATCTTTCAGGTAAAAAGGCAGTATTGATGCTGCTGTGTTCAGTGAAAACCAGCAGTAGCATTCTTTAAATTAAGTTTGTATTGGAGAAGCTGACCAGGTCTGATGCTTTTCAGGAAATAAATTACACAACTTAGTTACATCAGGAATGTCTCCTGGCCATTTGGATGTTCATCCTTATTCTAGAGATGGAGGTATATCTCCTCTAACCATTTCCTCATGTAACTGTATCTAATGACATTACAAAACGAAATACATTGACATTCTCAGATTGGAGAGAGAAAAAAAAAAGCCATGAGATTGAGTTTTGCATTTGGTTTCGCCTTTTTTTTCTTTCTTTCTTTAACTCTTCTGTGCTTTTTAGAACTAAACAAAGCCTCCTGTTTCAGATGATAAATCTCCACGCTGTTCCTGGCCCCAGAGAGCACAGGAGATAATAGCATTTCCAAAGGCATTTATTTAGCTGAGCCTTGAGTGTAGAAGAGGGCAGTGAGGAGCTGGAGATAAATTGCCATGAACCCAAATCAGCTGCTCAGGGCATATTTCTAAGAGCAGCAGACACAGCTGAGAATCCTGCAAAGGGATGTGAGTTTCCCCTCCCCTTGCTCGATCCCTGTGCTGGGGATGTAACACGGCTTCTGCTCCCCTTGTTCTCAGTGTCTTTCTTCTCTCCCTTGTTGCCATAAAGGCTGGTATCTGAGACTCAAAATGTGATGCTCCACTTGTGAGAGTGGGTGGAGAAAAAGCAAGATTTGCATTATTGATCATTTCCCCCACGGTATCCATTTTGGCAGTGAAGTTTCCCACTCTCCAGTGTGCTGGACATGGTTTGGCAGAAAGGAGCTTGGCCACAATGCCCTGGTTCTGGGCACCATGGCTTTGGGGGAGGAGGGGGGAGCTCTTACAAACACCACCTGAGTAAGGTGTGCTGCTTCAAAACATTTTTTGTAGACTTTCTATTAAGCCAAGGCTCTGCATGGCTTGCAGAAGATGCAGCATAGCAGTGTACTATATAAATTAATTTGTTTGGGCTGACCAGCAGCAAAACTTCAGAAACCATTACAGAACTGGGGCTCTTTAAGAAAAGACAATTCCTTTTGAGCATTAACCAGGGCAGAAAGAGCATTAAGCAAGCCAGAAAGGATCTTTTACAACATCCTGATTGCACATTAGTTATTGATTGAATTGCCAGCAAAAACTGGAATACCAAGGAAAATCTCTGCTAGTAACTGTATAGATTACTAAGAAGATCAGAAGAGTTAGGAGGTGAGTTGCCAGCAGGTGGAGGAAGGTGATCTTTCCCCTCTGCTCAGCACTGCAGTTCTGTGTCCAGGGCTGGGCTCCACAGTACAAGAAGGACTTTCCAGAGCAAACTCAAGCTGAGGGCCACAGAGATGATTTAGGGACTGGAGCAGCTCCTATATGAGGAGAGGCCAGGATTGTTCAGCCACTGTAAGAGAAGGATCATGAAGGATCTGTCATTGTGAAGGAAGGCCTGCTGCAAGGGAATGAAGAAAAGGGAGCCAGTCTATTCTCAGTTGTGCCTACTAACAATATAAGATACATAAATTAAAAACTATTAGACTCCATCTGAACACAATACTTTTTCACACTGATGGCAGTATGAGGCTGGATCAGTTGCTCACAGAGGTTGTGGAATCTTCATCTGTGGAAATGTTCAAAATTCAACTGGACACAGTCCTGGGCAACTGGCTCAAGCTGACCCTGCTTGAGCAGAGGGTTTGGTCTAGTTAATCTCCAGAAATCCCTGCTCATCTCAGTAATTCTGTGATTCTGTAACATTTTCTACTGCTGTTAAGGTAACTCTTCTTATATGGCATTAACTCACCTAAGTTGAGGCAGCTGTCCAGCCAACCTGACATTGCCTGTCACACACATCATCAGCTGGTGACAGGATGGAAGAAGGCTGGTTTGAGCCTAGGCCAGGTGGCTGCATCCAAATAGGAACAAAGCAACTGAGGTGGAGGAACTGAAGGCAACTGCAAAAAGCATGAGTTTTGCTCTGCCCCTTTCAGTGCACTGTTAAAATCTAACACCACCATTTCCACCACCACTTGGGTGGAAATGGGGAATCTAATCCAGCTGCAGGGTCGTGTTCAAGACGGGTGTGGAACACAAGAGGACTGGCGCTTCCCTGTGCCCTTATGTGCCAAAAGACTTGTAGCATTAGGGACTGAACTCCTCCCTCTCACACACAGGGTGATCTGGCACTTGAGTGGGGGTGAAGGTTAGTATTTGTGTCTATGACTTCATTATATGCAAAGGCCTCAACATCTGACAAAAAGGTAGGTCTTAAGTCCATGGTTAAGTACTTTCATATCTGCAATCAGACTGGTGCAGAAGATCAGAAAGTCTGCTTGTGGTTTCAGATAAATGTAGAAAACAGAATCTACATTATTGAATTAAGTATGAAAGTTAATAATACAGTCAGCACAGTTGCACTACGTAATTTCATTTAACACTAAATTCAATTTATGTTACACTGTTCTCTATCTGTGTCCATTGTAAACATACTGCAGATTCCTTGTATGTTTTGTTTTGGTTTTTTTTAGTTGGTTTGGTTTGGGGTTTTTTTGTTGACAATGCAAAACACATTAATTAAGTTATCAGCAGAGAAGCTGAAGGCTCTGGCATGTGAGCAAAGGACAGCTGAGACTTGAGGCTCTGGGAATGTATGGAAAGGAGATGCAAGTAGGCAGCTAGAAACACTAGCTGCCCTTGAAATAACCAGCAGTGCAGCCATTTAGCAGCCTTTGCATTGCAATAAGGTATCTGTAGGTTTCCATGTCAGAGCTCTAAGTGTATCTGGCACCCTGTTGGCGGTGCTGGACTGGAGGCAGATGCTGGTAGCTCTCCATCCTTTAATCACCCTCCAGATAGGGATCCAGTCCAAGCCATGATGTGGGCAGTCAATCTGACAGCCACCCCAGTCCTGGCCCTTTAGAGCAGGGCTGGTTATACCATTACTGACAGGCTGTTTTCATTTCCCTTATTACCGTTAAAGGAGAAACATTGGAACATAAATTTTTGGCACAGCCCTGACTGCCAGCAAATGTTGCTGCTGTAGAACTGTGCCATATATGCAAAGCCTGAGTCACAGATGCATGCTTTCTGAGCTCTCCAAACTAGAACCAGGCCTACACCAAAGCTTGGGACCCAAGCACATCACACCAATGGGGGTCTCCCTGACTTGTTCATCACGTCTAGATCAGCCTGTGTTGTACATCCACCCCGTGCACTGCCAGTGCTTCATCCACTACAGCTGTTTCCTTGAAACTTTGAGAGCTGTGATACCACAAGCAGTGAAGTCCCTACTCCTTGGTTTCCAAGTTCAGATGAAATCAGCAGCTACCAACAAAGAGAAAACATTTGCTAAATCAAAATATGTGTCCTAATCTAAAATCTGCAGGCAAGATGTGATTCATGCTGTTTGCAGGGGGTGGGGGAGAAGGCAGGATCAAAGTGGGGCTCAGTGCATGCAAACCACACATCTGCCTCCTGCAGTGCTCAGTAAGGGAAATGTAAAGCAGGAGGCAACATGCAAGAGCTCTCTGCTAATCACACAGTGCTAGCAGTGGAAAGTCAATACAGAACAAGGAGCTGAGCTTGCAACATGAATGTTAAACAACAGTAACACTGTGCCACAGAGACACAAAAATCCAGGTCCCAAGAACCAGAAACAGATTGAGGAAGTAACACAAACATCATCCAAAACAAGAAGGAACAGCAAAGGAACAGAAGCAAGCAGATGGCTTCTGTTCCCGTTGTTCCCAGTGTCTTTTTGCTCTCACTTGTTGCCATAGAAGCTGGTATCTGGGACTCAAAATGCGATGCTCCACTTGCGAGAGAGAGTGGAGAAAATGCGAGAATTTACATTATTAATAATTTCCTCCACAGTATCCATTCTGGCAGCAAAGCTTCTCATCTCTTGTGCACCAGACATGCTTTGGCAGACACTGAAAGGCCAAGGAGCTCTCTTCCCCTCAAAGCCCAGCCTAGCTCCTCCACCTGCCAATACATGTACTCAGCTCTCAGGCTCTGTTGCCACAGCTCTCCTTCACTGTACAATAACACAATCCCACTTCCTTTCCCCCAGAATTTCAGGGTTCAACTGTCCCTTTTGCTCCTTCACAAGGACGAGGGGATGCAGCCTTAAATATCCACACAGCCTGCATGACTAGAATAGCCCAGGAATAGACCCCACAGAGTAAAGGCCATGTAGCTTCCCAGCATATCCGCAGTGTGTAAATGTAGATCTGACCCCAGTAGCACAGCACACACAAAAAAAAGAGGACTAAAGCATTTCTGAGCCAGTCCAAGAAGCCATTCTTGTCCTGTTCTCCTCCCAGCCCCTGCCGCTTCCTTCCTTGAAAGGAGACAAGTGTTTGATAGCCACAGAGTAAGGTAGGTCAGGAAAGAGATCTAGATTGAAGGCTATTCAGCTCCACAAAAAGGTTTCTTTTCAGCTTGATCAGTTCTTGAGAAAGAAATCCCCAGTGCCACAGTTTCTAATTTTGAGAGTGGGATTTTGAGCAGTTCTTCATTCTTCTGCAGCAGATTAAATAAGCGTGTGGCATTTTCATTTTTCCAAGGGGACTTTAAAAAAAAAAGAAAAGCTTTGTCCTCTTCCTCCACTTTGCCTTTAATGACTCTTCAGCACTTTTCCCAGGACTTCTTGCATGCATAACCAACCAAAAGCACCTACCCAAAAGTATGGGCATGCCTTCACTTTGAAACATAACTACAGGAAAAGCAGCTTAAAAAATGTCCTAAGTGAACACATATGCAGCCTTGTGTGACACACACTTACTTGTGCTATGGATTGTATGTACTCTCCTGCTCATCCCAGCATGTTCCTGTCTCAAAAGACATGCAAGGATGAGGAAAGAAAGCCACAGGGCCCAGAAAAGCTGCTTCACATCTATGTAGCAGGTTTAATGATTGACACCAAAGGGAGTCTGTTCTTGAAGCAAGATTTTTTTTTTTCCTGAGTGACAGGTCTCCTTATCCAGTCACGTATGGACAAGGCAGCTTCACAGTGAAATGCGTGATGACAAAATGACACAGAGGCCAGTGTACTTAAGGGGCTGCACCAAAACAAGCAGTATCCAAGCCCACCTTCCTTTTGTACCCAGCACGTTAGTGCTGAATTATTGTCACTGCTTTCCCTCACAACTACTTGCCTATGGTACAGCAAAGTCTTTGCCTATTGCAGCTCTCAGACACATTTAAGAACCTGCTTGTGGAGCCAGGGCTGGCCAGAGCTCCACGTTTTGAGACCACCAATGCAAAATGAGAACATTCCTTACTCTTTCATTCAAATGCAGTTGTGAGAAGTCAGAAGCAGCCACTGCACAGCCACACAGCACAGAAGAGTGTCATATGTTGTGGTCTCCTTTCCCATAGTAGAATCAAGGGACTTGTAAGGGTTTCCTCATGTCTCCCTGTCTGCATTTGAAGACAACAGCTCCTTTTCCCTCCCCAGCCTCAGGGAGTGCTGCTGGCAAGCCTTGCTCTCTCTGCCATGGCCAGAAGGAGCCTGAAGTGAGGAGAACAAGGGAGTTGGTGGCTTCAAACCTTCTCAAACGAAGTAGCCCTTTCTCTAAAGCAAGTAACAAACAAAGCCAATAGTCTGCATTAGATGAAGAGATAGAAAGTGGTTTGGGTGCTACAGGCACAGGATGAGAGCCATTGAGGGAGCTGTGGGGAGTGTGGGAGGGGGTTGAGGGGAAAAGCTGAGCTCATTGCAACCCAACCAGACAACATCAGGCAGGAAACAGATGTGGAAGAAACCACAGAGGGGTACAGCAACAGTAGAATTAACTCTCCAGCAAATAGGGGAATCTCAGACACACAGAGCTGACCTGCACCATAAGAACAAGGCATCAAGTCTGAGATTTGGCCTTATGCAGACCTCACAGCATCTCCTAGCCCAACATCCAGATACCCACACACCAAAAAAAAAAAAAAAAAAAAAAAAAAAAAAAAAGCAAGCAAAAAAGCCAAAGGAAACAACTGAGCCTTTTTCCAAGTCCTACTTGGCTCTAAGCATATGAAGCAAGGTCTGGATCAGTAGCGGTTCCTATGCAAAAAACTGCATTATCATTTACCATCACAATCCAATTCTTGTAGATGCTGTGTGCATTTCCATTCTAAAAAAAGTGGAAGTTGTACTTGGCTGTACACCTGAAATCCCAACTTGAGTCTCCCACAGTTAGAAGCACTGGGAATATTAAACTCCCTTTTGATTTAGTTCCTCTCACTTTAACAGCTTTGACTCTTACAACAGCCTCCTCTTACAACACTTCTGTGATATAACCAAAAGCAAGACTGTTCTTTGTGACTGTTTTCTTAAGCAGTTTAGTGTGCCCTGCCTCAGCTAAAGATGGTGCAAAACTTGTGTCTTGTCTTCTTTGCTGACCCATTCATCACCAGAAAATTATACTGCTGTTATTACAGGAACTGAGAGCCTGATGTGCAGCTCCCACTGACTTCAGCAGAGGCAGAATGCATTTTTCTCCTCTGGAAACCAAGCTGGTTATTTAGAGGCAAAAACATGACTCTAATGTTAATCCTTCAAGACTACTATCAGTTAGCCCCATTGCACTCACACACTTCAATCAAGTTTGGCACAGTAAAATGTTTTAGTAGAGGGCATTAGTAGTCACTTCCTTCTGTGTGGACAGCTATCCATGTCCAAAGTCTGGGCATGGGCACTGCTTTCTAGTTAAGCTTTTATATTCCAAAACATCACTTGCCTTCAAGCGTGGATTCAGTGCTGGAAGTGACAGAGGAGAGACTACATAAAATTAGACAACTTTTCCTCAGTGGTATTGGCAGCCATCATTCTTTTATGTCTGATGCGAGCTTTTCCTCATACACGCTGCTATTTAAGCCATTGTTTGATAATTATGGTGAGGAGGGAGAGAAGTTTCTTTTTCCCCAAGTTTCTAGCCCTCTTTCCAAAGAAAGACTTGAAAACTTAACCCAGATGCACCCTGAAGTTTTGGAAAACAGAAAGCTGACAAAGAACCCAGCACTGATTTTATGTCGTGGTTTTTGTGGCCTGAGTCATGATTTCAAATGCTTGTGTGCACTGATAGCAGTCTGCCCCCATAAGGAGTGTGACCAGTGTCTGTGCAGAGACTGCCAGCAGGAAAAGGCCAAGTAGGGTCAAATGTGGTACTGACAGGAACTGACTTGAAACACAGTAAATTCAATACATCTGAGTTTCTAACCAGCCACCAGACATCCACATCTGCCCATCAACACTGACCTGTGTCAGATCTGAAGAATCAACTTAGGGCTAAAGGCTTTGTATCACATTTTTGGCTCCTGAGCTGCTTCACTGTACCTGCTAAAGTCTTCCTATTTGATCATTTTTAAATACTTTGTAGTTCTGCTGCAGCTCTTATTGTATTATCATAAAGTTCTTTCTAACAGAGGCTTAGGTACATGGATCTAGTAAAGGAGACAGCAGGATCTTTGGCTGTCTCTGAAGTGAACCATAGCAGGTTATTAAAGAGTTAAATGGGAAGAGAGGAAATGCTGATACCTTTAGCAGAATATAATTCTCTCCACTGGAATTTGGCAACAACACAGGGACTAAGGTCCTTGCAGAAAGCACAGGCTGCTCGTCAACAACCACAAGCATGTAGGGACTCAAGTTGTGCCTCTCCTCCACAAAGCATCACACAAGCAGCGCAGCACCCCCTAACTGCAAAGCTCATGTACTTTTTCCAGAGGGGAAAATTCCAAATTGAATCATCTTCACTAGCTTTGGCCATCCCCTGTGATCCCTTGGCCAGCACCAGCAAAGCAGGTCTCGGCCCCTCCTTGCCTGTGCAGCTCCAGTCACACACAGCAGCACTGCAGGATGGTGTAAAGCAAACCTGAGCGCGGAAAGCACAACCAGTATGACTCACGTCCTGCTGGGCCCACAGCATCTTCTTTTTCAGTTAACCCTTCTGGGTGCATTTTAAAATGTGCTTTCAGAAAGGTTCCATAACAAAATGTTTGCTGGACAGCAGCCAAAGTGCTCTCCTGTTCCTCATCACTCTCAGATACCAGGAACAGTCTTAGAACTTCATTGCTTCCTAGTAGGGAACAACCTGATCCTGCATGCCACCAGTTAAACACACAGCACTACGTAAAGCAGAGAGAAAGCTACAACTTTATGTCCCTATAAAACTTGCTGATTACAAGAGTACTGACTTGTCACTGGAAATAATTTTTAGCAGGACAATTCTACTGTCCCCAAATCAATGATCTCTCATACTCTAAATGCTCTTCTAATTTGGTTGCAAGTTTGTGACGTCCTGATGACATCTCAACCTTCATTTTTCCCCAAGATACCACTTCAGCATTCTTGGTTATTCTTATTCATCCTGAGAGTCCTACTACCAACAAAATTAATATCACTAATACTTCAGTTTTTATCCCCTTGTCCTGATGGATTGGAACTTCCAGTCTAATCTACATCCTCACCAATAAACTTATAACAACTGAGTCTTTCATTTCTGGATCCCACAGCACTGGGCAATGGGATGTACTACTGAACAAACAGCAGTACTGCACAAAGGAAAGGGACCTCCTATTCTCCCCCACTGCTCCTCACCATGGACAGATAAGTGCACTGGAACTGTGAACCATGCCACAAATGAGATTTGAGAAAATGTACTTCCTTCTTGTTCTCAAAAGATTTTTTTTAAAAAAAAACTATGGGTCATTAGGTAAAAGATTTTGCTCCTCTCGCCTAATCTCAACTGCAGCGACTATATTTTTGCCTTTAAAATTCCCCTTGCTGCTTCAAGTGAATATACTCCCTGTGCCCGCCTTCCTTCTGTTGTTTCCAATGCTCCTATAAACAGCTGTAAATAGTTCCTCCACCACAGAGGTTCATGGTAGCACTGGATGGAATTTATCTGTCTGCACCTCACAATGGCAAAGGGACATCAGCTCATTAAGTCTGCTATTTTTTTTGACATTTCAATTCAGTTGCTGTTAAGAGCTATATAAGTTAAAAGATCCAATACCTGTTACAGAAAACCCACAATGTGGTTGAATGGCTGGTTTCCCCCCATACCTAAATAAATGCACGCATATAACATTTTATCTTAGTGATACATTTACTGCCCTCTTCACTGTGCAATGGAAAGTACTCCTGTTATGTAGTCCATCCCTCTGCCAGTGCGGTTCCACGCTGCACTTCATCAGCCATGCTCACCAGCAAATGAAAGACCTGATTGTGCAGCTCTCCCTGTACAAAGCTGACATTGCTGCTAGAAGTCTTTTTTTTTTTCCTTGAAATAACCTGACATTAGTAAAATTGGTTAATTCAGGCTGGAATGTGATGCTAAATTTGGATCATAAAGCTAACATCAGGGACAGTAACAGGCATGTTTTTACTTTTTCCTCTTGCTAAACTGCAGGTCCTCACAACCACTTCTCTTGTCATCCAACGAACTTAAAGAAAAAACGTTCTGCTCCTTCCCTTATCAAGGATGACCATTTCAAACTCAGGACCCCCTTATTTTATTGGAGTTACCTCTTGTCTGAGCTACTGTGCTCTCATTCAACGCCTGGGAGCATGAAGGTCAAGGGGAGAAGGAGTGAAATCCAACAGACAGGGTGGTGAACGTGTTAGCTCAGATGCCTCCTACACCGCACACCGAACTCCACCCCATAACCCAGTCTCTGTCCTGTCTCCATCCAGCAGTCCAAGGACAACATGGGAACTGTACGGGAGTCCAGTTCCTCCCTCGAGTCCTCCAAAATTCTAGTCTCATGGACTTAAGTTGGATTTTGAAATCCTGGAGAAGGTAACACTGAACCACAGTTCAGATTTCCAAACCTGACTCCCTAAAACTCCCTTCCACAAGCCAGGCAGATGGGAGAGGGCATCACAACCAATATCGAGCTATCTTTGTACACACTTAGGCTGCCCGAGAACACCAGCCAAGTCCTTTCCCCACACACAGCACTACTCATGCAAGGGTCATGCAGATGCATCACCAAAGCAATCTTCCCACCGTTCATTCATTGTGAGTAACGGGGCAGTGACTCCACTTCCCGGGGATAAATCAGCTCCAGGTTGTCTAACCCCGAGCTTTTTGGAGAGCCCTGGTTTGCAGTAAGAACGGGGGGACACGCGCTTGGCTTTCCTGCAGCCAGAGTGAGAATAAAGAAGCATTTACCATCCTGCCCAGAGCTCTCGAGATACTCCGTCAGGTCGCAGCCGAATGCGCTCGCGGCTCCCTTCCTCTTGAGTTTCTGTTTGGCTCCCTTGTTCTTCATGAGGTTAGTCCCAAAAGAGGTTCACCCCCCTCCTGCCTTGCCCCCCTCCCCCCGGCCTCACGCTGGGCGACAGAATTCTTGCTCTTCTGCTCAGACCACCGCCCGTGTCCCGCTCCCAGGGAGCAACATCGGGGGTCCCGTACAGCGTCCAGCCAGAGAAGTAAACATTAATCCCCACCAGATGTTGGGTTGCTCCTGTGGCAGAAGAAGGTCAGGGCGAGAGGAGGCTCCACAGCCCGCAGCAGCAGCGATCATAGCCTGAGCCCAGAAGGGTTCCCATCAGAGGCAAGTGGGTGGTGGATGGGTGCCCGCATCAGAGCTGGCAACTTGGGGGCAGGAGATGGTGGGGGGACGTCTCTTCCCTCAGCGCAATCCCGGGACCCTCCACAGCCACCCCCGGGGTTCCGTTAGCCGCGCTGTCGCCACTTCCAGCAGAAGGCGTCCCAGTCTGGTCGTCCTCCTCTTGGCTTTCGGAGGAGACTGGAAGTTCAAACGGACTAATGAAACGGGACTGGGGAAGAGTCAGCACAAGGCTCCTCTTTGGCTCCCCCTCTTCCCCTCCTCCTGCTTTGGACAGTTGGAGGAATGAGAGACCAGCTTCCTGTCCTGACTGCCGCTCAGTCGCTCTCTCCTTTCCCCCGTTTTACAAATCCTGGGATTATCCAGCTCAAAAAAAAAAAAAAAAAAAAAAAAAAAAAAAAAAAAAAAAAAAAAAAAAAAAAAAAAAGCTGAAAGGAAGTTAGCTGAGGAGGGGGGCGGAGGACGGTTTTTGGCAGTAAAGTGCGTGTGTGTGAGAGCGAGAGGCTGAGGGAAGGCGGGGAGAGGAGCTGGGGAACAGGGATGGGGATCGGGGAAAGGAGAGGGCACGTTTGCCGTGACAGATAACGGGGCAGCCTGCGAGGAAATCACTGCGGGGCGGCGCAGCCCTGGCGCGGCCAGGCGCTTCCTGCTCTGCCAGCCCGCAGCTCGGCAGGGGCCGAGCAGGGTCCGGCGAGGAGCACAGAGACCGGGAGCCTCTCCAATCCATCCCTGCCTCTGCTCGCCGAGTCCTTCGCTGCAGGGCGCCTTCCTGCCCTCCAGCATGACTCTGTCACTGCAGACCTGCCTTCCTCTACGGAGGTGCGGGCTGGAGCTGCTGAAGTGCAAGAAGGGGACAGAGAGTTGGGAAATCAAAGAGAGGGGGAAAGAGGGAAACCTTCAGCTCCCTCCTCCCCGGCAAGCAGAAACAGATGCTGTCCGGGCATCTAAGTTCACATACTTTTGAGTCAGCTCCCAAAAAAGGTTACCCTGACCAACAAAGAGGTTTAGATAAGGAGCTGAAAGGACTCAGTACAGCAAGAAGGGAAATGGGACAGGTCTGTCTTCGGGCCCTGAGGCTTGTCTGTATCATCACCCTCTTCACCCCACAAACACTTTTCTGGTCCAGTTTTCAGTACACACATATGTCAACTCATAAGAGTGGTTTCTTGCACTTACTTCACTTTTTTTTTTACCCCAGAGATTCAGATTTCTTTACATGACTGGGTATACCTACCGGCATACCCAGGGATGCAAAATTAACTCTCCTAAGGCTTCACTGACTCCTCTTACTCTGTGCCAAATGTAGCTGTATGGGTCTGGGTTAAAAAATGAGCAAACAAATGAAAAACAGCGTATTGCAGCTTTTTGCCAAAAAATCAGGCCAAAGACAAGGAAAGTAGTTTTGGTTTGGAGGAAAACTGGCCAGGAAATGGGGCAAAGGACACTCTTAACCCACCTCCCTTCACAAGCTTCGGCTCTTCAATCTCATGGGGTAGAGGAACCCCTCTGCAAACTCACCAACTCACTCACTTGAGAGTAATTTTTCTGAGAAATCAAGCCTCATTCTGAGATCTGACCACTGCCAAAATCAATTCAGGTTCTGCTGGTATGGTGACTTTTTTTTCCTTTAAAAGTGTTGGATGTTACCACTTCACACATAAGAAAAAACACCAAGGGACCTAGTGAGGGACCTTGTACAATTATAACTCCAATTGTGCAGTTTATCACTGCAATTATCCTAATTACCCCCATTTTACAGCTTGATGCCTGACGGGTTGAGGGGAGAATGATTTGCTGTATGTGTCACAGAGATGTCTGGCCTGTCACCTCCCTGCCTTCTGCTCCCACTTGCAGGCTAAAGAGGAAAACTGAGCTCTCACCACCAGACCAGTGGTTGTTCTCAGGAACCCTCAGTCCTCATGAAACACTCAGAACTTCCTTGAATTTATCGTGGGCTTCTCACAGCACCTTGATGTCGAGTCAGAGCACAGGATCCCTCCCATCACCGGCGTGCCGCCAAAGCCATCGCGTGCCACAGCGCATCCTGCCTGCCTGCCAAGGGCCACACTTCACACAGCTACACAGACAGCAGGACGCTCAGACCTGCATGTCTTGCCAGGCCATGCTCCCGCTGTCTGGGTGGCTGCCTGTCTTCTGTAGGAAGATAAAGCCCTGTCCTGGACCCCTCAGGGAGGAGGCGTGTCCTGCTGCATTTGGCAGCCCTTCCCCACACGGCTGAGTCCCCACACCGGACCAGAGTTGAGAGAACAGGTTCACCATGGCGAGTAACCACATCATCTCCTTTGAGGCGCTCAACTCCCCTCTTTCAGACTCCTCCCTCCCTGAGCTAAACAAGATGTTTAATCTCACTGTGCTAGTCTCCTCCACTGCTCTACATCAGATGGAGGTCACATCACTAACAGGGTCTGTGTCCACCTGTACTTTCATCTGGTGACCCTCTACGTCACACTCCTGCCCCATCTCCATTGCCCTTCCTTATCTTAGATATGGTTTCTCCACTGCTCTCTTGCAGGTTTATCCAAACAGAATGTCTTCAAAACAGGACGCCTTCATTTTAAAATAAATAAATAAATAAATAAATAAATAAATAAATAAATAAATAAATAAATAATATAAAATCACCCCCTTCATGAGTAAATCTTCCTCAAGTCACCAGCGAGAGAGTTCTGGCCCCAGGGACGAGGGAGAACCCTGTGCAGCATGGACCCCTCCTCTCCCTTGCACAGCCCTGCTCCAAGGCTCACAGTGCCAGAGATGGACACTCAGTAGCACTGCTGGGTCAGCACATCACCCTCACCCCGTGGTGTTTATCACAGGCCAGTAGGCATTTTCAGCTGGAAGCACCATTTCTTGGTGCCATCTTTGGAAGCCATGGTGCTGGGTCCTTCTGGCTGATGAACACTGCAGAAATTAAGTGCTGCCATCTCATTTTGGTTGTTTGGGGTCTGTGGTCTGCTGCCCTGGTCCCAGTCAGGACCCTGGACTCTGAGTGCCCAGCATCAAGCTGCAGGACCCACCAGCAGCCATCACCCCCATGGTGCTGTAGTGGGGAAAGCAGAGAGACTGCCACCCCCATGGCAAGAAAAAACAGTATTTGAAGCACAAGTACAGAGAAGAGAAGCTAGAAACAAAATGGAATATTCCCACTTTGTTCACAGAAGCTTTTTCAGATGCTGTAGGTTTGCTGCCCTGCTGTCATGTGCTGCTGCCCAGCTCCTGGTTCCCATGGAGGGAAGAGAGCTGGAGAAAGGAAATAGCATGGCAAGCAGGATGAAAGAGACGTGTGCTGCAGTGAGAGAAAGAAGACATGAGGAGCTCCAGGAGAGCTCTTGCCAGGCAGGCTGGGCTACAGGGGTGGCTCTTCCCATGCCAGGATAAGGTTCAGCAAGAGGACAGAGGGGAGGTTGCTACAGGATTGCCCAGGGAGCCTGTGGCCAAGAGGAGGAGAGGAAGAAGGAGGAGGAGGAGAAGAGGGAGGAGGAGGAGGAGAAGGTCAGGCAAGGTGAGCGGGAGCCAAACAAGGGAGGCTTTAAAAATAAAGCACTTCATATCAGAGCCTGAAATCAGTGCTGAGCTGAGGGATTTTTCTGAGGGAAAGGGGTGATGTTCTCCAGAGAGAAAAAAATATGAAGTCTGGATTTGCACAACCCAAGAGGCTGGGCAGGTCTCTGAACTAGTTTCAGTGAGCAGGGCAAAGGAGTGAGCCAGTGCCCCTCTTGGAAAAGCTTTCACAGACAAGATCAGGCAAACCTGGAGAGGAAAAGTTCTCAGGCAAGAAGTATGGAAAGCAAAATGGGATTCAAGGTTGAAACAGCTGGAAAATAAGGGGGGGAATTCTCTCCCTCCTAAAAAACAAACAAACAAACAAAAAAAAAAACAGAAAAAGAAAAAAAAATGAGTGCAGAATAGGAGCAACACCAAGCCAAACCAGGGTTCTCATAGCATCTCCACAGAGATTCCTTCATCATCTCTGCCAACATATGCAGAGTGTGATGGCCAGTGGCCCCGCAGTGCCACAGCCCAAGCCTGGAAGCCATGACCCCTGACAGTGACTTTAATTCCTTCCCTTTGAACGTGCAAATACAGGTCAGGGTTTTAAGTCAGTTACAAAGGCCTCCCTGTCAGCGAGGGCCACAGGTTCCTGCAGGAAGGTGGGGCACCCTCCCACCCTGCTTCACTGCTGATCGGCGATGCCTCACCCGCCCTTCGGCTTGAGAACGGATGTGGCGAGGCAGCCGTGTGTGTGAATGAACACAGCACGGATAATGACTTTACAGCTCTTTACAGTTCCCTCCATTCTCACAGACAAGCTATTGGTGGCACCAGAAGCATCCTGAGAGCCTGGAGAACAAGCTTTGGCCATTAGGTCTAAGTATTTCTTCCCCTTCCACTCAAAGCTGGGGCCGTGGCTGAGGCATTGCACAGGCTATTTCTGGGCACCCATCTCTCCCCTCCCTGCTGCATTTCCTTCATTGTGTTTGAGCTCTTTCCTATCTGTGGCCTTTAAATCTCCACCAATCTGCCAGACGCCACTCAGCAGAGAAGGGGGGAGGCAGACTCAGAGAGGGGGAGATCTGAACCCCTAAAAATAGCCCTGCCAAGTACGTCTGTTTTCCTGACACAGACAGTTCATTGTTAGACTCTGACACGCCAGTGCACCCTGCCTCCCCACCCCTCAGCATACTCTCTTTCCTCTCCTGCCCCTCTCCAGAGCAGTTTCCTGTCTACTCCCATCTCTGTGGCCAAAGCTGGAGTGTATTGTGAAGCCAAAGACTGGCGTGGAGTCTTTTGTTTCTCTGAGTACATTTTGGACCACAGACTATGGGGTTGATCCTTGTCACAGGGCACCTACTGTACTTGGTTCCTAATTCACCCATTCCCAGCCACACAAACCCTGTCTCCTCAGCTCTCACCTCCCTTTTTGCCTTCCACCCTCTTGACCTACACATACCTTGTTCTGTGTGTCTCTCTGCCCTGTGGAACTGTTTTGTCAGCTACTTTGCAGATTCCAGCACCTTGGGGACAAATGGAAGAGACACCCCACACATGCTACCGAGTCTCCTTGCTGCTGGCTGCCTACCCATGACATGGCAGTGTAACGAAGGGTACAAGGTTTAGTGGTGGACTTGGCAGTGCTGGGTTAACAGTTGGACTCAATTATTTTAAAAGGTCTTTTCTAGCCTAAATGATTCTAAGTACCCCAATATAACATGATATTCAGTACTGACCATGCAGAGCACAACTACAAAACATGCAACCATGTTTTTAGCCAGATTGCCCTCTCTCACTGTTCACAGTCCTTTCAGAGATGTCTTGGATTCAGAAAACAGGATGAGGAACATATCTCCTTTCTCTTACCCAGAGCACAAACTTGTTTCAAGTTTGACATTTGCCTAATTCTATGTTTGTCTAGCATCTAGCACAATGGATCTCTAATTCTTGACTGGGGACTCAAACTGTTTATTTAAACAACATAAAGACCATTATAGAAAGGCTTTATGTCTCCTTGTGCAAAACTCTATTGATAGCTCAGTAATATATGACAGTTTTGTAAAACAAACATTCAGAAAAAAAAAAAAAAAAATCTATCAGACAAGCCACACAGCTAACAAAAGCTTCCTTCATCTCAGGGGCATGGTCTGAACATCTTACCAGCAGGATGACCCATTTGGTGAGGCAGGAAGACCACAAACCTTCCATGATGGAGACATTCCAAAGTCACACAGGCCTTCTTGAGAGCGTCCTGCCAGTAAATTTTTTAATAGCTTCGAAGAGACGGGCTGGCAACTTTATGCTGAGTACAAGCAAGGTAGTGTGTCACAGAGGTGATTCCTTCAACACACTGCCTCACTGAAAATATCAACAATAAGAATTCCCACCAAACCAGGAAATGGTTTTGCCTGCTTTTTTCTGCCTGATCAGCTAACCAAAGAGGCTTAACCATAGGGCCATTTTTTCTCATGTCTTACCAGCCCATGAATTCAAATGATAATCAGAATTTTCAAGCACAGATGGAGTCTCTAGGAGCTGAGAAAACTCAATTGGGTAAGAAAATCCTGAGGAGATCTATCTTTCTATCTGTCTGTCTATCTGTCTGTCTATCTGTCTGTCTATCTATCTATCTATCTATCTATCTATCTATCTATCTATCTATCTATCTATCCATCCATCCATCCATCCATCCATCCATCCATCCATCCATCCATCCATCCATCTATCCCTTCAGATACCCCTTGCTTTGTCACTATGTGGGATCTTGACTACCACAGCCTAAGAGATAGAAAGAGAGTTTCAAGTATCATTCTCTTCCTCCTACTGGTTTTGTTGCAGTTTCCCCAGCCCTTTAGCCTATAAAAACAGTTCTACCAGTAATGAAAAATCTGTTGAGCCAGAGGCATATAATTTAAAACAAACAAACAAACAAACAAACAAACAAAAACTATTTAGTCTCTCCTGTCCTCAGTTCTGCCAAACAACAGCATTGGTAGCACTCTGTAAAAAACCCCACATGTATAATGTCTGATTAGCCCATCTCACCACCACGCAGAGGACACTGAAACCAGCACCCACTTCACTGCCAGTATTTCCACTTTCAGATGTACCTCTCTTATCATCCATTCTGCTAATCATATTGCCACAAGGGAAGGAAGTTGTGGGTTAACCTGACTGCATAAAAACAGCAGCCTTGCAATATTTTAATGGTGATTCAAGGCTAAGGGCTGAAAATTTATTATAAAGACTAAGCTGGAAGGGAGAAAAGAAGTGAGTTTGGGGGTTCACTTCAGCAATCATCCATTTTGGTCACTTTCTGTAGAAGATCAGGGATGTTTCCTAATAATCTTTTTTGTTGTTATTGGAAATAAAACCCGCAGCAAATAACTCAGGGGATGCTTACTATTTTAGGGATAAAAACTAGCCTATTACACACTATTTTTAAAAGTCACTTAAAACCTGACTCCTTTTATTCTGAGGTCTCCTCTTGATCACTTGCATGAATCATCTTTTGTATTGAGAGACTTGTATCTTGTTTTAGCACAAGCTTTCAACTAAGATTCCTTTTATTGTGCCTGAACATCCAGCACAAGGATGAGTTCCTATGAAGAATCATCAGCTATGGCAGTGGTCTTCAGCTAGGGCAGTCTTCTGCTTCACACCTTCTGTCTGTCTCTAACAGGGAAAAGTGTGATTTGGTGGCAGGAAGGGGGAAGAGAGGAAATAGAAGTTTGCAAAAGCCACAGGTCCTCTTTGCAGACACCTCTAACGAGGGCTGGCAGCTGTGAGGGGCAGAGTGCTGGCAGCTGCATCAGGCAAGGCCAGGTGTTCCTGCATGTGTCAGGGCTCTGGTACATTTGTTGTTTCTTATTTTTGCTGGCTGAGCTAAATCCCTGTAGGAAATGCTCTGGTGGGTCTGCACAAATGATCTCCTATTGTCTTCTCTGCAAGGCTGATCATATTCCCTCTTCCTTCATGTTTTTTCTTCCTGTCTCACACCACATCTCTCTTCTTGGTCAGGCATGCCCCTAGGTTAAGTGGAAAAACAACTTGCCTTTCTACTGTGCTCTCAAATGCTGAAGGTACTGAGCGGGAAAATCAGCTCTGTGGGGAGATTCCTTCTGCCTGAAATTTGAGTGTCCCCTCACTCAGGATGTGTAAAATTAAAGCTCTCCATACACACCCTCAGGAAAAGCCACGTTTCTCCTTTAACATTTCCTTACCTGTGCCTTGGCTGTTCTAGCGGGCTGTTCTAGTGTTTTCTGTGGGGATATGCCAAGTTATGGAGGATGTTTTTAAACTTCTTTAGCACACTTGTTTTCTCTTTTCCTCTGCTTTCAGAAATGTCATCAGCTCTGCAGTACTGTCAGCAAAATTATTTCGTTTAAATCCTACAGAGTCTCAACACCTCCAGGCAAAGGTGGCACAAAGTTATCTTCTTTCCATCACAGGTCAAAAGGGCTTGTCTTCATTCTGACACCTCATTGCCTAAATCTGTAGTTCAGATTATTTCCTGACTCATGCTGAAGTTATACTGGGTGTAAATTATAGCAGAAAGCACTCAGAAGACTTCAGGCTGGAACCAGTGATATTCTCTTTGTGCTTTGCAATTACTTACTCTGCTTAAATTGTGCCTGAACAATTTAAGCTGAGTAATTGCAAAGCATAAAGAGAAGTAAGTAAGGCTGCTTTCAACTTTTATGGCTGTAGCTGGCCAAGAGAACTGGGACATCTAGAGAGCCCTCTCCACTCTAACTGGGATGCCTACAGCAGAACTGGTGTCTTTTCTGTAGACTAGCAGAGTGGATTTGTCATCTTTAGAGTAAGCTTTGGCTAAGAAGCCTGGCTCCCTAATGCTGCCCTGCTATATTTAGACCCTCTTCTGGTGTGCCCACCCAGTGCTGTTCCCCTTGTTTGTTTCCTACCAAACAATGAGACCTGAAAGAATTGCTTGGAAAGGGGCCAATGCTCTTGCAAACAAAACTGTCAGGCAGCCAAGCTTTGCAATGGGCCCCTTGTAACATACTGTACTGGGAAATGGGAAGCAATTGTGACTCCTCATTTCAACCTTCACCATGGGCTTTTTCCCCTTGCTAAGAGCTCTGTGGTGTGGCCCTGTCTTTGAGGAGGTGTCAGAAGGCATGGAGGGAATGCCAAGAGACAACATATCAGGATGGCAAGGAGCAATGTAAGATCTGCTCTGTGTTCTCCCTCACCCCTAATCCTGTATTCCTGCCAGAGCGCATTTTAGCAGCAGGTTGTTCCTGGAAAGCTTTTGCTATCTCTGCCCTGATTGGAGTAGAAGCTGCTCGTGTACATATAGGGTTACAGGTGTGGTCAGATGCCCTTCTCCCTCACCCCTCAAATTCTTCTTTTCTGTGCTCTTGTGGTGTTTGGCCACCATTCTCTGCTACAGCAGCACTGTGAGGGAGGAGAAGAAGCAGCCCCAGCTCTACTGGTGTGCAGAGCAAGAACAAGATTACTGCTGCTTGTTTTAAACAAATGGAGCCAAAGTAAAGGAAGAAAAAAAAAAAAAAAAAAAGAGGGGTGAGAAAACTAACTAACTAATTAACTAGCTAACTAACTAAAAAGCCATACAGGGAGAAGAGAGAATGAAAGGGTTTTTTAAGACTGAAAGGTCTGCCTGATCCACAGCAGCCTAAATGATGAGAGCCTGGAAATCACAGATTTGCATCCAAAATGGATTTGTTCCATTACCTTGAGTTCCAACTTTGCTGCTTCTTTTGGCCCTCTGAGCCAAAATATC
Organism: Cettia cetti; assembly: GCA_013401135.1. NCBI lineage: Eukaryota > Metazoa > Chordata > Aves > Passeriformes > Sylviidae > Cettia > Cettia cetti. Next base: position 41,267 of record VZUI01044641.1, on the reverse strand, counting down.
TCTAGCCAGAAAAGGACATGTGTATCCCTGAGGGAGATTCCAGGAACATCCTTCAGCTGGATCAGACCATAAGCAGACCATAAGCAGAACATAAGCACTAGAGAGGTTTTCTCAATTAAAAAAAAAAAAAAAAAAAGCCATTTCCGGCTGGGTAAGAAAGGTGCGGAGTACCATAATGACAGCAAAATTTAGGGAAAGAGAAAAGGTAGCTAGAAAATATCTGCCTAAACCACACAGACATCTGGTAGTCCTGCCTGAGAAGAGGGGTGTAAATCTCTTGTGAGGAGGAGGGCAGGCATGCATGCTACCCCAGTGCCAGTGTCAAACTCTGACTCCACTGATCACCCCATACACACAGTTCTCTGGCAAGTTTAAGAGATGCTGGGACAAATCCAATCATTTTAGTTATAGTTATATAACATCTTTTTTGTAACAATACCAAGTACTTCCACCTTGAAAATGGAACCAACTTTTAAGAACAGCTTAGGAGAACACATGCTGTCAGGAAAAATGCAGCTGGGGCAAAAATAAGTAGATAATATTTTGATACCATGGGCACACAGCACTGATTCATGGACTTTGTAGGACAGCAGTCTCAGGGAGAAAGTGTAGATGAATGGAGGGTACAGGGAACTGCTTAAGTGCTGCAATTCATGCTGTACAGGTAAATCAGTAAAAGGGAGAAATTAATGCAGCAAGGAGAGGCTGTATTTCAGACTGAGCCCTAGCAGACAGGGTCTATAGGACACAGCGTGCAAGACTCTACAGTGTTGCACTTCAACATATCACAGAAGACAATTTGAGTAAGTCATAGGCCCCTAATAAAACTGAGTGAATTGGGAATTGCCTTTGTCATAGGAGATAAGGGAGTTATTAGAAAACCTAGTATGTGTTGGGTTTTCTGGGCTGTAATATTGTCACACAGCAACTTCCTTAAAGTCTCAGTTCCTGGTGTCAGGGAGTTTCTTGTAAGAGTCTCAGATTTCAGGATAAAGCACTACCAAAAAGCTACAGCAATCCTTAGTGTATAGAGAAATTTTAAAGATACAAACCCTAAAAACTTGGAAAATTTTGGATGTCAAGCTGAGAAACAAAGGCATGTCTCTGTAGCAGCTCCTGACTTAGCGCACACAGGCTGGACGAGAAATCTGTGATCTTGGTTTGTGTTGCAATAGAGAAGGAGGTTATTTCATACTTGCTGTTTATTGCAGAACACAGATCCACTGTGCTCAGTGACTAAAGATCATTTATGGAGCCTTAACAGTCAACAGGAAATTATATTCGCATTTTGCCAAATCACTTCATCACGATGCCATTTTGAAAAGACTGTTCATCTATTTCAGTGGTTGCTTAGGAGATGTGAGAGGGATTGGTCTGCAGCCATGTGCTTTTTCTGACTCTCCAAGATAGTGCTGCAGCCCCTTACCTAAAAGAAAGCCACTGGGCAACTGCTTGAAAGGCCAGGGGGATTTTGTGCTTGGGGTCCTTTTGTGGCCTATTGTGGCAGCACAGTCAGGTGGAGGAAGTCCTGGGCTCCAGCTGAACGTGAAACAGAAAAGGTTGCCAGCAGGGAGAATCAGGAGGAGAAAGTGGATTAATGACATCCTGGGAAGCTCAGGGATGGCAATGAAATGGCTGCTGAAGTGGTGCTAATTGTTTGAGGAACATGCAACAAAAACCTGTGTTTGGTGATCTCAGAACTGGTCCTATTCTGGGAGGAGCCTCTGGCAGAAACTTCTGTTTAGATGTGAAATTTGTGGGAGCAATAGGAGGACTGCTAAGGATGCAGTCATAGCTTTTTTGGGGTTCTAAATTGTTTTTAGCTTTAAAATTAAAAGGACTTTCCTTTTAGAAAATGAAGCTGTTTGAGAAATCAATGTACTAAAGGCTTAATCTCACACCAGAAATGTGAGGTAAGTCACCAGTAAAAAACTAGAAAAATCTGCTGAAGTCCGAGAGCTCCTTTCCCTACAATTTGCAGCCTTTTTCTGGAAGTTCTGGGAGGTTTTCTTAAATTTATTCATTATTTATTATTATTTTGATTCAACAACTACTGCTCTTACCAGCACTACAAAGTTCAGAGCAAGTTGGAAAACCAAGGAAGACTAGATTTTCTTCCTTCATCTCACTATAAGTGAGGGTGGAAAGGCTGAGATTTATTAGCTCTAAAACCTTGTAAGACATATGAGCCAAAAAGAAACAATTAAGTTCACACCTACAGATACTATTTCCTTTCCTTGCTAAATCAAAGTTTGATCAGCTTGTATGTCCTGCACAACTACTGGGTAGATCCATTATCAAATAAAAAGTAGAATTTAAACGCTGTTTTTCTGCATCTTAATTGAATTTCAGTTCTTATCTAAAAATAGCTTGACACAAATCAAAGTAAAAAAAATAATTATCACATAAATAAGCAAAGCCATTTGCTATTTTCTAACATAAGTTAATGCAAATTATGGACTTGAATAAAAGTGAGCAATTAGATTGTTCTATTTACATGTGCAGAGAGCCCAGTCTAGCAAAAAATTACCAAATTTAGAGGAAGGGCTATATTTAGTTTCAAATCAGGATGTTTTAATTACCAGCTAACAGGAAGAAACCTTTTTAGTTAAGTTTTGTTTTCTGGTAATTTTTATGGAGTTTTAGAAATAACTACAAATATGAAGCATAATTAAAACAGATTACACCAACCTCTTTTTTTGCTACCTGATATTTTTAAAGCACACCATCTCGAACAGACAAAATCACGTATCAGTCATGTGGAAAGTACAAATGCTTTTCTAAGCTACCTCAATTTGTGCCAACTCACAGGCTCCCTTTAAAACTACCTAGGCTACCCACAAATGAGTTTGAGCAAGATCATCTCTTTTCAGGTTAACCTTTGCAGTAAGTAAGACAATTTCTTGTGTGCTTGCTGGCTTTGCTCATTCTTTATGGCCAGAGAAGAAGTAGATAGCAGTGGAGACCCCCAACACCCAGTATGTGCTTAGAAACCTCCAAAGGAAAGAAAAAACTATTACAAAACATCGCTTTTTCTGTTCACTCCAGGCTAACACTAGCTCCTGCTTATTACAGGCATGTGAAACCACAGCCACTCAGTACCTGAGGGTAGTAAACACTTTTTGAACTCGCTGTGAAGCGCCACAGCACCTGAGTTCAACCCTTGCATCAGGGATAGCCAGGGGCCGCATTTCCAGAAGACCTTGGAGTCTCTGTCACCCCTCTCAGTCCTCCTGCTCTGCCCTTTCCGGGTACAGTGTTTCCCATACTTCAGCTTTTCGTGCTGTCCTTGGGTTCCCAGAGCCTGTTTGGAGGTTGCAGAACAATAGCAATCGCTGAACATATGAAATGAGAGAAAGGAAAACATCTTGGTAAAACACTCACACACTGGGAGTAGGATATAAAAATAAGATGTGACAGCTCAGCTCTGGGGCCCCAGGATCTATAGGTTGTGGATAAAAATGGCTTCTATTTTTCTTCTAGAGTCATAGCTCTTGTTGTGCTTCTGAAAAATGCCAATAAGGGGACAGATCCTCTTTGTCATCTCTCCTAGGAAGTACATTCCTCCTGTGCCAATACCATCATACCTTCTATTACCATAAAACATTCTGGATCCTTCTCCCTCCTTTTATTTGGCTTCTAATCTCGGTGAATAATTTTGCCATGAATTGTTTATTCAGCAAATGTCACTTCTTTTTCTACTTTTGGAGTATCCCAAAGCAGATTGAAATTTCCTCAGGTTCTTTATTATCATAAGCTATCTGGCAAGTTTTCTGCAGTTTCTTCCTCTCCTCCATGGTTTGACTGTGAACTTTGACTAGTTGTGGTTTCAGGCATTTGGGCCAGCTGTGACGAGGGAGACCACATGGCCTGAGAAAAATCTAGAGCAGTCTGGTGCCAATGTTTGATTGTAAAAAGATCATCATTATTACTTTCAGGTGCTGTTAACTTTTACACCTGTATCTTTCACTTAAGGGGGATGCTGAAGGGAGAAAAATGTAAGTGTAAAACTGTGTGCCATCGAAGGAGAATAACTTTTTCTCATTATATTCAGAACAGGACAGAGCCTCAGATATAAAATTCAGAGAGAGCAATGATGGCTGAGAAATTATATTGTCAAGCTGCCAAAAGCCACTTCATTTCATTGCTATCCTGGGGCACCCTCGTGTTCTCCATGTCCCCATCCCTGCCCCTGATAATTTGTTGTTCGGTTGCTGGAGGCAACTCTTAAGGCAAGTGGAACAGGTAGTAACACAGGGATAACCGCAAAATGATCCTTCTTTTAAATACTGTGTGGGTTGCCACAGCAAGGAAATCCCATGAAAGGGTGTCCTAGTGTTGGTGTAGTAGGAAGGAGGGCCCTTTGAAGGGAAGTGCTTGTCTTGGCTGGTCTCCGCTGTGGTGTGCTGGCCACACCTTGCTCTAATGAGAGCTTTGGTGCAAAGCTCAGGCTTGCTGATTGCTCCTGTCTTCCCTGAGCTCCTTCGTTTACCTTCCGAGTGAGGGAAGGAGAGGCAGGGGGTGGAGAGGAAAAGCTACATGGTTTCTTTGAACAGTCCCTGTCCAAGAGCCAGAGCACTTTGTGGAAAAAGAGGAAAACAAGGAAGCTCCACCCTTGTGCCACAGAAAAGTCTCAACCACATCCCAAACCTCGGCTAGCTAGAGATTCCTTCCTCGCATTGAGAAACAGAAAGGGAGCCAGGAGAAGTGGGATGTACAGGGACCCAGAGATATTTTTAAACATGCTGGAGGTCTGATTGCATAGTTTTGGCCTGGTTTTGTTGGCACAAGGCCCTTTCTTTACTGGTTTGGATAGAGCACACTTGCTGAGGAGGCCCTCCCCATGTGTCAAGATGAAATTTTCTGGCTGGAGCGACAGCTTTGGGGACGAGTAACCAGACCCAGCAGCTTTCTTAACCATGCCTGTTCTGCAGCCTGTTTTGTCCAGGAGACCCTGCTCTCAGACCTGCTGCTCCATGGAGTAAAGCAAGACTGCCAAAGAGGGCCTGCTGTGGGCCTTGACACAGTGTCTTCAGATGAGGACTTGCACAGACAGCCTTTCCTTCCCACACAGCTCTTTGGCTGTCCTGCAGCCAGAGCCTCCATTCCTGGTGTGGGAGGCAGACAGCCACCATGCCATGTTACAGAGCTGTGGCTCTGGCCTCTTACCACCTTGCCAGCCACAAAAGAGGACCACAGGAAGAGGGAATTGAGGAGGAACCAATTAGGGACGTGAGCCATGACTAAACTTTGCACACTGAGTGTATGTTGAAAATGGATAAGGAAAGAACTGAGGCTCTGCTCAGGGGGGAACTTGGGTGCCTTACATTTCAGAGGTGTAAGACAGCACTGCTAAATGAGAAGGTCAAAGCCAGATGATGAAATCCCCCCATTTAGGGTGTGGAGGGAGGCTCTGCACCCAGTGTACTTGATCACTCTTGATCCAGTGGGAGATGATGATAAGGAACTGGAAGCAGTAGAGGCCCAGACACTTCCCCACGCACGGCTGATCTCAGCCCATGTCACACTGTGGTGATGCGGTGTGTAGTGGCGATGTGGGACATCCTGTGACACAACTTGTGACAAAGCCAAGAAAGCTTAAAAGTGCTAAAGAAGAAAAGCTTTGCTGTGTTTATTTTTGGTAGAAATAGGAAGGATGCTGGTGAGGCTAAAATGAGGCCAAGCCATGTCCTTTCAGAAGCCTTCACCTAACAAACTGTATTTTCCAACACATGCTAAAGGCAAGATCCCATCCTTTACATAACAGCTTTCATGGATAAAGCATTCAGATGGGAATTTCTTCACCTCCTGTTGAGAAACAACCCTATCTGGGTGGTAGAGGAGCTGTCATTTAAACCTGAAGGTAACAAAAAGAAGCACACATCTGAGAAATCAGAATCATGGTAGGTAGGAGTCCAAACCTGTCCAGAGTAACAGAGCCATAGACCTCTCCTGAGGGGGAAACACAGGACTTGTAGTTAACACCCTTCATTAGGGCCTTCAGTGTGCAGGTCATCTGCAAGGGAGCATCTCCATTGCTTCCAGATTAAGCTACTTGAAGGAATAAGCTGCTCCCATGGGTTTTGTTGCATGCAGGGGAATCCTTGATCCAAATGCTGATCACGATTTTTGTGCTTTGTGTACAAATGCTGCAAGAGCTGCAATCCTAAGCTAAGGACTCCTGAGTTTTTCTTACTGATTTTGGTTTTAAAGCAACTAAAACCTGCCAAGAGGGAACAAAGGAATAATATAACCTCACTTGCTGGTAAGTTAACTTTTTCCCCTATCGACCTATATTAATTTTTCTTTCATTAACAGTGCAAGCAAGTAGATTTAATTTTTGGACAAAATCATAGTTTGTAGCTGTTAGTAACACCTGATCCTGCCTCTCTGGGCAAAGTACCCCTTTAGAAATCCCTTGTCTGAAGTAACTAAAGCCCCTTATTTCAATCATTTGTCTACCACTTCCTCTGAAATAAAATTAAAATCTGCTCTGACACTGTTGCTGCAGCAGGAGCAGCACGTAGGGCCCTCCATCACTTGACGCTGGAGGCATTTGTTGGATTTGGGACACAGTTTGACATCTAGTGGTAATGTGTGGTATGATCCCAGAGCTCACACAGGGACTGCAAGGGTCACAATCCTGCATCAGGAAAGCTGAGGTGTATGCTTGTGTGCTGCATGTACAGCCACACATCAGTGATATGTGCTTTCTTACCCTGAATTCACTTTTTACTAAGGCAGAAAAACAGCTAGAAGTAGACCCAGGTCACATTTCAGGCAGAAAAGAAACAACTTTTAAGATTTGAGTTTTGATCTCTTTGCTTATGATCCCTTCGTTCATTATGCAATAGCAGGAAGGTCTTAACACAAGTAAAACAACAGAAGGTATGCAAATAGTTAATTCTGAAGTCTGTCAGGAGGCTGAGTTTAAATAAATTTGGGGTATTTCAGCTTCAGGTTTGATTGGTGCCATTAATGATTGCAACCAGAAGAGTCTTCTTAGCTGTTCTGCTGCTGGGAACTGAATAATGATGCCCTGATAGAAGCATCTTTATTAGAAGAAAATGCAGGGAAGAGCAAAATTATTCAGGTGATTTGAGCAGCAGCCCAAGTAACACTTCTAGAGGGTTACAAAAATTGAAATGTGCTTTATTTTTTCACTTCTCCACATTTCCTACAATCAGAATGGGAAAGTATCTTAATCCCTTCAGAAACATCATTTTAGCCCAACCTACACTCAAAATCTCATGGGGAAATTGCATGTTGTAAAGAGTTTGGCCAGTTTCTTGGCTTGTACTGCAAAGGTGAGCTTGCAAGATCTGCTTCTTCCCACTGAAAGCAACCTGTGCAGATAGAGAGTGGCCAGGCAGTGTCTCTGTCTGCCTGAAAACATTAGATTAATATGTATACTGGGATTAGTAACAATTTACCAGGGATTAATTTGACCCACTCTGTATAGTTGCTGAAAAACAAAAGGATTAAATGTTAATTAGAAAATATATTACCCATTATATATATTTAAATATATCTAAATATACATCTAAATATATAATAGTTCTGGAGCATTTTCTTTTTTCTTCTCTTAACTGCAGTCAAGAGCTCCTCACGGCAGGAGTTATCTCTATCTGCTAGGAGGGTGCCACAAACATTTGTGGCACACGAAAAACAGGGTAGTGTTTCTTCTACAAACCAGGTACAGCCACAAAGGAGAAAATCCTACAGTAACAGGAGCTTGGCCAGTGGCATCTCTAGTGTTTTCCAGTTGGTGATTGTGAAAGAAAATTTCATGGTCAATAATCTTATGCATGTGTAATCTGATAGAGGTTTTTAAAGGAAGACTATCAAACGAGAACAGTGAAAGATTATTCATAGTCAAGATACTACTATAAATGTGAAAGTATATAGAGTTCTTTTGAAGGTAGGGAGTGAAAAACAGAAGAAATATGGCCATTACTTCATAAAAGACCTTGTAGCCTTCTCCTACATGTCCCATCTTTGTCATCAGCCTGTGTAGCTGTATGTCCATCTCCAAGCCTGGGAAGAGCCAGTGGAATCCTCATTGAGAACTACTGCACAGGAGTACAGACACAGAAAAACTCTAACATTTTAAAATATTCTTTAGAAAGTGGATAAATCTATGTTAACCCATTATGATTACTCTTAACAAGTTTCCATTAACATATATATATATATATATTTTAATAACACATGAATATTTTGGAGAGTGGTAACTCAGATGTACAGAGAAAAGCCTATACAGGAGAAAGTTGAAAAGATAATGGCCATGTCTTTGGTCTCCCAACACATAACAATTGAATCTTTTTATCTTGTTATTATGACCTTGATAATGATAATGATAGCCAGTGCTGTTCTTGCTTTGTATGGTATTGTTCTCTTTAAAAATTAGTGCATTTTGCTGTGACTTTACATTATGTTAAAACAAAATTACAGAGAAAGTCTTTAGTGAAGTTTGTGAAATACTGGTGGGGATGTATGCTGCTGTTCCAAGGTAAGAACTGTTCTGGTCTTGGTCTGCAAAACAGGAGGAAGAAATAGGATTTTGTCCCTGTGTATAGGAGTTCTTCCTTCCCCTTTCTCGTCCCATTATGTCTCCTTTAGCAGTTCTGCAGTCCTGTCATCTGGGAAGGTGAAAATCTGATTACTCAGGTGAGTGCTGGTTTCTGCTGTGCAGAGAGGGGATCCTGGTCCTGGTGTTTTACACCACAAATGTCTCGGCCTTAAGGGCATGCTGTATTTCCTGTACAATATCAGCTTTCTGTTCTTTTGTTCCTCAGCATCTTGCTCTCTATGCTCCTGTTCCTGTACATTTAAACAAACACCAGTGCATTTGCTGTGGAGAAATGGCTGAAAGAAGTCACAGATCTCAGTGTATCAGCAGCTCTGATGCCCTTTTGCAGACACAAACAGAGCAAGGATTTCTGCAATCTGTTTCTGGGTACTGTTCCTATTTATCAGGAATGACTCTTCAGCTTAAAGCTTCCTGTTACTGCCTCAGTCCCTCTGAGCCCACAGAGGCCATGCAAGACACAGAGCCAGGGTGGCAGAGTACACAGCAGCCAGTGACCACGACCCACTGTGCTTACAGCAACCAGCAGGAGCCCCAGCATCACCACAACTTAAACACAAACCAAACAGCAAGCAAAGACCTGCCCATGTATTCCTGGGCAACAGTTTCCTTCACAACCCAGCTCTAAGACACTTACTCTGTGCAGCAGTGCAGCTCAGAGGGAGAGCCCACGCAGAGGCACAGGAGGAGCAGAGCTTTCCCTGCCCTCTGGCAGGTGCCCTCCTTACACAATGCCTTTGCAGAGCGAGTGCCATTCCTGTGCTAGCTGGGACCTGTGCCTGCCCATCCTTCCCCTGGGCTACCATCCTGCCTCCTCTTTAAAGAACTAAACTGCAGCAGCTCCAGGGCTGGAGCTCAAAACATTTTTCCTGACAGATTCTCAAAGGAGATGTCAGGGGAGGGTTCTTCTCCCCCAGCTGTGCAATGCCTACGTCAGACCTTGACATCTACAATATCTCTTTTTATAATCAGCCACAACTAATGGGCACCTGAAGGGCATGGTTCATTTCTTTTTGCTGACTATAAAGGAGGTCCACAATGATGAGCCTAGATACAAACATCTGCATTCAATCAACGGAGGGAGATGAATTCCATCCCAGTGCCCAAAATTTTTGGCAGCTCTGAACATTTAACCCCATTGCTTAACATTCAGAAATTATTTCGCATTTTTTAGGCTGGAAGCATTTCTCTCTTTTTTCTGGCAAGCTCAGTCTTTCTCTTCTTGCACGCTTTAAAAAAAAAGGAAAATCTTGGCATCATCTCAGACTAAAACGGTGGATGCTAGTTAATTGTCTAACAAAATTGATTGATTAATTTTTTATCTATCTATTTATAAAACTCCCTTAACGCTATGAAGTGCTATAGAAATGCCACATTGTTGTCAATAATTAATGAAGTAACATCTGGTGGGCACAAAGATGGATCACTGTCCCACAAATAAGGGTACACTGTGTTAACTTGAATGCTATTTTTAAGTAAGTGCAGCTCATTGCAAGCCTTCATAGAACAATTTTGCCTAAAGAATGGCCCTTACCTCAGAGCTTTTATTGTTGTTCTTGCTGCAGCTCAAACAAAATAGTAGCCCAACACTTTGTTTTCATCAGGATTATTTTAAATATTCTTCCTGCTTTCTCCATTCTGCTCAATTTCTGGAGCCACCCAGCAACTAGGATACCTGGTCTCCTGCCAATGCTCCATCGAGCAGCTGTCCTGTGAGCCTCTCCAGCACCCTCCCCAAGAGGTAACTTCTGTGAGTGTGTGTGTGTGTGATGCTAATAAGATGCATGTGGCTCCGTTTGATAAGTTCAGAGAAATGTGTTGTGCATTTGGGTTCCAACCGATCCCTCCTTTTCAAGGCTGCAGGAAGTAAATCAGTCATGTTTTAAATGATCCCACGCTCCAGCTGCTGCAGATTTGGAAATTGTTAATGAATGCTGCTCACAGCGTTATCTGCTTGTGGCCATATGGCTCTGTGGGGAGAAACTTCCATCCCAAAGTATTCTGTGCACCTTTCTGCCATTCTGGCAGCGCCGCTGGAAGGCGACCGTCACCGGGCTGGAGGGTGACAAACAAATCTTCTTCAGTTGCCAGTGCATTGCAAACGGGCATGAGGGAGAATTTTATTTTTATGGCATTTAGACAGGCCACTGGGGCAAATTTTGTTTTCTGTGCCAGTGTAGAGCAGATCTTAAAAGCCTTGACTCTTAATGATGTGTGGACAGCATCCTGCTTGGCATTATAATGCATGAAATTAATCCTTTTTAAAGCCGTATTCTGACTTGGAAACTCTCTGATTCTCTTCTCAAGGCTCAGCAACCTTTGGAACAAATGTCCATTCCTTATCCCTGCATTCCAGTGCCAGAATTCTATCCCCTCATGTGTGACTAGTGGGAGGCTTTATCATATTGAATGTAGACTAGTTAAAAAAATGGGTTAAAAGGAACCTCAAACATTCATTTTACCCAGCTTCTGCCCAAAAGAGAATTACCTATATCTGGGCCATTTCTGGCAGATATCTATCTAATGTTACCATGATGGAAACTCACCCATCCACGACAATCTACTTCAGTGCATCTGTAGTCTTAAATTCCTCTTGCTGCAGTTCATTACATTTCCTTTTCCCAGCAAAAATATGAAGAAAAATAACTCCCATGCTTTTTGCAATGGCCTTTTATGTGTTGAAGACTGCATCACATCCTCCTCCTCAAACAGTGTCATTTTCTCTAGTTTAGGCAGTACTCTCTGTCTTTTCTCACACATTTTGTTTTCTCTACCACTGACCTTTGTTGGCACCCTCCTCCCAGACTGTCCAGTTGATGCACAAACATTTTGAAGTGTGATGCCAGTTGTCTAAATGAGATCATCCCAATCACTGGTGCTGAAGGATTACTACCCGGGCTCTTCACAGGAGTCTAGCCATACATCTTAGTATGGTCTTACACATTTTCACAACAGTGTGACATTGATGATTCACAGTCTTATTTTGATCTGGTGGAAACCCTTCCCACCCACCCTTTTCTCAAACCCCTCTGTACAGGACTGTTACATAGATAGCAACAAACAGTTGCTTTTCAGTATCTAAGGGACTTGCTTCTCTTTGAATGTTGCTGATTTTCCCCTGGGAGACATAAAAAATCCGCTGTAGCTCCCAGATATACCTTAGAGGACCAATCTCCAAATCATTAAAATGATTACACCGATTTGCAAAGCTAATTAAAAATAGATTTCTCCCCATGTGAGGTGCTTTTAACCCCTACATGATCCTTTCAGCCTATTTTGGTTGGCACCAGCTGAGCCTTGGCCCTCCCTAGCAGCAGGTTGGAGCTCACTCCAGCAATGGGAATGTTGGGAAGGGCTTGGCTTGAACTGTAGCACCCCATGAGTAGGAAAGAGAGGTTTTTCACCTCTCCCATATAAGGGAATACTCATAGTTTAGAGCGAGGACACTTAGAAGAGCCCTTTGTTAGAAAACCAAGGGCTGGGTTAGCATATTTTCTTTTGTTCCTTCTTCATGCTGCAACAGTCCTTTTGACATTTCATTGCAAGGAAATTTTAAGTGTTGCTCCAAAGGCTTCAGAGCAGGTCAACAATAACAGACAGGGAGGATTAAACTACAGACCAGCAGAGGTGAGTTTGACATAACTGCTGATATTTGGGTCAGTCAGTGCCTGTTTTCTGTCCAGAGGATTTTCCTTTTAAACAGAGGAGGGTCCAGTCACGCAACTTGCTAGGCTGAAACAGGGAGACTGAAGCCAGAGAGGAGCTCCTCACTGGTCCAGGGGAGGCAGATATCTTCCTAAGAGGCTGCCTCACCATTTTCAGGCTGTTAGCATGCATATGTGGCTGGAGGTAAGTGCTGAGGGGAAGGTCCATAGCAAAAGCTGGCTTGTTCCTCTGTGAGGGTGACGGGACAACGCTCTGTGCAAAGCAACAGGTGGGCTACTCCTCACCCCACCAAGAGCTTCCTACCTGCCTGTGGGCCCTTTCCGCTCCTCCTGCTGCCCAGCCAAGTTCTTTGACCTCCATATTCACCGCCCAGCGGAGAAGGGAACAGCCCTGCAGCAAGGACGAGGACAAGGCACAATTGTCAGCCTCTGCCGTGTCAGGGTCAGGCCAGCAGACAGACAAGGAACCATTTGAGCTCAAGGCTTTGGCAAGTGAAAGAGCAGTGCTGGGATCGATCACACACAGGCCTGTGGATATTCAGCAGTGCTCTCCCTCTCCCCAGAGGATGGTGCTTCACTCTAGGGGCATCCCTATCGCAGCTTCTGAAAGAGCTGGAGTTGGGGAGAAGATGGGAACTATATGGAGAAACTTGTAGGAAAGTTAATGCCCTACTATGTTAAAAAAAAAATAAAAGCCAACTTTTTTTCTCAACAGAAAATCTCTAACTCTTTTAAAATAAGCTAGTTGCTGATCTAATTCCAAATGCTCTCTACTTGACTTGAAAGTGATTTCAGCAATGCTTTGATCTACACCCAAAAGCCACTGGGAATAGTACCAACTGCTCAAATAGGCCAAAGCCAAGAAAGGATCCCTACGCTTAAAAAAAAAAAGAAAAAGAAAAAAGAAAAAAAAAGAGCATCCTGATTCTTAGGCCTTCACCAGATCCACCCTGCACTCTGGGAAGCTCACAGGCTCTTAGGAATGCTTCTGTTCAAAAACAGTAATACCCTCTGGAAGGTCATGTGCTGTTGGGAATGATTTCCTTCTCTTTCTAGATCACTCTATCCAGCCTTCTAATTACAGCTGGCTACATTATTTTTACAAATAAATTATCCCACTAATTCAAGTCTTTATCCAGCTCATGAATCATTAGCAAACAGACCTTGCTTTTTGTTGCTCTTGGTAATTATTTCATGAGTGGTTCATGCAAATAGACTTCATTCAGTAGGGGGTGTCTGCAGTTTGCTCCCTTCTCCCATTCAGGCCGTGTAAGTGGCTCCCTCGCTGATGTGCTGTGCTTTACAGCTCTTGAACTACATGTCAGAATGCTTTTAATTACAAGATTTCTGCTTCCTAATGCAGAAACTCCCCCCCTCGCCACAGCTGTGTCCCAAACGTACATGTCAGACAGAACCCCACTCAGACCCGTCCTCATGAATAAGAAACAAAAGACGGTGGGGGAGGAGTGGAGATGAGCAGCTGTGCAGAATCTGAATAAATATTCACTGATTCCCTTTTCTGCAGCATCTGCTGTCTAAGTCTCCTCCTCATGTGCGAATAACACATGAAGTGTGTGCAGGGAGAGCTCAGAGACAGTGGTATGCCAGGTTTTTCTACCGACTGGCTCAAAGAAATTATCAGTCCTAACCATGTCTGCAGACAGAAATAAAGATCCTTCTGATCATTATAATCCCCATTGCTGCCTCATCTTCACACCTTGTGCTTCAGGCTCCCACAGTCCGGGGAGCAGGCAGCTTGGCATATCCAAAGGAGCCAAAGGAGTAGCAGAAGTTTTTATGCGAAAGCAGCTCTGTTCATCATAGTACACTCTCCTAAAAAATGATCCGACAGATGTGTTCTAAGATGTAGTAAAATAGCTCATGACACGCCTCATGTTTTCATGTGTATTTTGGAAAGAAATGCCTTCCTGACTGTGATCCATTTAGACCTTGACACAGAACAATTGGCAGTGGTGGTTGTTTTCACCTACTGGGTTCTTGTGCAAATTCTGTTGTTTTGCACAGGCTAAACTAGTCCTTCCCCCCACCCGCCACCCCCCAGCCTTGATTTCTCTCTAATATCCACTGCTGTACTGTGTTGCATCCACAGCTGTTCTGCTGAGTAATGTGTATCCTTTGTGTCTTTGTATTACTGTCTGTATCCCAATGCAAAAGGAAAATACTTTCCACCCTTTACAAAAAACAAAATAAAAACCCACAAAAACAAACAAACAAAAAACCCCCAACTTGGAATAATCAGTTCACACACAGCCCTAAGGCAATTGTTCACAAGATGATATGAGCCAGCTCTCTGCGGTTCAGTGTTCACGTTTTCTGTTTAATGGTGCTCCTCTTTATTTACAACCTTTTATCTGCCGTGCCTTGAGGGCACTAACAAACCTAAACTGCCCTGGCTGGCTTACCTCTGCCCAGGAGCCCAGACCTGAGCTTCGATAAATCTCCTGTGTTATGTTGCCTGTGTACCTGCGCTCAGTGCTGTCCTGGTTTAATTAATTCTTTTTCTGGAGATATACTGGATCCACCTTGTAGAAGGCCTGGTCTTGTTCCCTGGTGGGAACCTGGACTTTACTCATCACCTTGCCTGAGGCTGTCAGTGGACTCTGCCTCAATCAGCACCCTGCCTGGTGCTGTGGGACTGTGCCTGGTCAATGAGGGCACCACCTGGGCTGTGATCACCTCTGTGATAATAATTCCTCTTGGTTGTTTTATGCCATGAACATCATACTCCAAGGAGTTGTCATTTATTCACGGCGTTGCAGCAGGAGCTCACAGAGTGGCAAAGACGCGTATACAGTGAAAAGCATACACATAAAAATGTGTGAAGCTTCTGACTTCGAAATAATATGACTACCTCAAACCTCCTCCAGTCAAAAGCAACCATGAGTGGCTACCAGTGGCTACCAATGGCTGCTTCTTGTGGACAATCCTCTCCTGCTGCTCTTGAGGAATGGTCGAGGTTCAAGCTATCACCACAGTTGTCCCCCTTATACCGAAAGTCATCAGAAGGGGTGAAAAGTTGCTGGAGTCTGTTGTACATCTGGAGTATATTCCACTCTCCTGTGGAAGATGGGGGGTTTCAGCCTAAGCAGTTGTCAGGGTGACATCTTTCAGTAACGATAAACTTGACAAAGAGAGTGAAGGGCACTATTATAGACAATTAACCTGATTTCAGACTATATATAGCCCCTATATGCACTGCAGACAGAGAGACACAGAGAGATTCCTGCCATGGTACAGGGATTTCTATAGCACATTAGCTTTAAGCTGGAGGTGGGAAAGTGTCTTGAGGAAGCAAGGTAGGAGCATGCTGTGCCAAGTTCATCAGTCCATAAAAAGCTATCACAGGCAGTTATCTGTTTTAAGAGGCTATTGGGCTCTTTCTGCTTTGAGAGCATTTCATTTATTATCATGGTTAGAATGAACTGTTAATACGTTCATCAAAGGCTTGCTTTTCTTCTTCTTTTTTTTCTGAACAAAAACTGAGTTTTCAAAGGAACAAATGCTCATGAGAAATGCTTGTTCCCTTAGAGATTTTAATTCTTCACAATAAAAGAAGCACTTGATTCTTCTCTAATTTTTTGTTTGTTTAGGCTGAGGAAGGGGTATTAAAACAAACAAACATTTTTGTATTAGAAATTAGATAGGATGAATTTGCTTAATATGACTGATGAGAGATGGTCCACATGAAATAAAACAGAAATTATGATTCAGTGATCATATCTAAATTAAACAAAGTTGGGGGAGGGGGAAACTGAAAAAAATTGAAAGCTATATATTTGCAAGAAGATATCATGAGTGGAAAACAGGCACCATATTTTGCTATTCCTAATGAAACGTAAATGTGTTTGGGGAAAGTTGATGGTAGTTTATAGTTACTGTTCATCAATTTTAGCCAGAGCTCTGGCTGTGAATTTCACAGCCACAGATTCCCTGTTGATATTCTTTTTCCAGACCTCTGACTTCATTGAATGCAGAATGTTTTCAAAGTGCTCATTGCAAGGAGTGAAACTAATAGCAAGATTGGAGTCACCTAAGAAAGCATGACAGGCTGAAGAAGCTTTGGCATCAGAGCACTGATTTGGGACCCTGGCAACAGGGTCGCAGTGTAATTTAATTCAGATTGAAAGGGAGGACTTCAGGATATCATCTAGTCTGATCCCCCACTCTAAGCAGGGCCAGCTATGAGATCAGATCGAGTTGCTCAGGGCTTTGTTCTGGTCTTGGAAACATACACGGATGGGGACTGCACTTGACCCATCAAACTAATGGTTAATGACCTGAACCTTGTCATCCTGAACAATTTAATCTGTTTTATGCATCTGTTTCTGTCCTCATGTTCCCACCACAGCAGTATCTCTGGTCATAGCAGTAGAGTGTGATCCTAAAAGAGCTGTTTAGAGAGGAACTGTCTCCAGCCCTGCTGCCTTACTCCAGGGTTTGGATGCATTCACTGTTAAATATTCCAATTCTTTGGTGATAAACATGAGCAAGATCAAATAACAGACTGAGAAGTTCTCCATGTTGCTTTGAAATGTGTCATGTCTTGCAAACTCTTAATCCAGAGGTATTTGCACAGAGCCCTAACTTCCTTAGACGTTATTTTTTGCATTGCTGTCTGTTAAGCACCTGTGCTGCCTGCTGATAGGTAGGCTGACGTCAAACATGTTGGCTAAAATTCAGAGGCACAACTGTTCTTAATCCCTGAGATACACTCTGAGTTAAAGATTTGTATTTGGTACTTGCAAGTCCATGCTAATGGCCCAGTGCTTTTTATAAGCACCCAGAAAAGATCTTTAGATGTAGGAGACCTGCTAACAAAAATGATGTCATGACTATATAATAAAGTTCTGCTAATTCTCATGTTCATTTCTGTAGTCATGGCTATAATGGAAACTGAGGTTGCTCTCCAGGACTGGATTAGTTCTACACCAATAATGATAACTTCAGCTGACTTTCAATGCCAAAAATAGAGTAAATTACTTGTCATTACTCACACAGCTGCCTGTTTTTATTAGGGCTAGCTCCTGAACCATAGCGGACCATGCAGTGTGGCTGTGCATTGAGAAACTTCAATACTGGACTCTGGAGAAGACAACAGACAGAAAGGTGGATGCAAAGTCATCTTACTGCCTGTTTCATTACACATTCTGTGAGACGGGGCTCCTGGTCAGTGAGGCTGTTTAGAAGACACTTGATGGTAATGACAGCTGTTAAGCTTTTCATTTATTTCTTGTCAATTGGCTCTAGCAGACAGCCTCAGCACGTAGCCATACACTTTTATCTACACTGGCATATGCCAAGATAGATAGAGTCGAAGTGCCTGTATGTCTGCAATCTTCATCCTTAAGTCCTTACAGGAGCAGAAAAACCTTGGAGTCAGCAGGAAGGCTGCCAGCGTTCAGTCCACAGCTGCCTGCGAGTGTGTCCACACTGCTGCTTTAGGGGCACGAGGAAATTTCTCCTTCTACTCTTAAAGTCCAACTGCACCTATTAGGGATCCATGAGATGGCTGAGAAGAGCATGCCAGAGGTGGCCAGTAGGAGTCAGTGACTGTTGACTTCCTAAAAGTTCTTGATATTTATTTTCCACAGGATATGGTGTAAAAGAGGCTCTCCTCTTTATTTTTTTAGGTATGACAAACTTTGCTAATGTGTTGCACTCCAGGGGATGGTATATTCATTGAGGAAATTTCAGAACAAAGGCCCTAAAGAAAAGAGGTATTTATTACCTAGTCTGAGGGCATCTGTACATATTCTGGATTTCAGGAATTCAGTTTAGCTATATATTTTTATGCTATCATATTTATAACAGTTGTGGATGACCCATATATTTTATATGAGAAAAGAGTATTTTGTTAAAACAGTTACAGATGCCCACAGCTAAAATCCACTCACAGAAATGGTTACTGGCAAAGAAAAGTCCTTTAGCATTTCCTTCTTTAACTTATCTCAGCCCAACAAATGCTATTCACATTTTCAGCTAACTGAATCCCACTTTTTAGGTACTTTGCAAATGGGCAGTAAGACAATAAATACCAACTTTCCTATAAGTCACACTAAAAGTCAAAAGTTCACCTCTCTGAAAATCCAAGATAGATATGCACTTTCTGCAGCAAAGAGGGTGTCAGATGTGTTACTTTTCCAGGGAGAAGAAGAGATTATGCTTGAGATTTTCCATTTTAGTGCATTTGAGAGACATTTTTTATCCATTTACTCCTCTAGCATCGGTAGCAAGAAAGTGTGCGTGAAAGAGATTACTGAAAATATAAAGCTGTTCAATAAATCAATAGTGTGCTTTCACATGGAATATTGTGTTCAATCCTAGTCACCAGCCATCAAGTGGTAGCAGTAGAAATGCAAGTAGCTCAGAGATGGGTGACATGAATAATTATCTGCTTGGGACACTCCTGTTAAGGAAAGATTGAGAAGGATGTGATCTCTTAGTTTAAAGAAGATACACATGAGAAGAGTAAGGTTAGAGGAATATATAACAGCAAATGGAAGACCAAAAGTAGGGTTAGCATTTCTTGAGCCTCTTCCCAATAACACAAACACTGTGAAAATTCCAGGCCTGGAGCATTTTTGCATGTGCATGCTGTTATAATAACTAGTGTTTAATACAGCATGTTTTAAAACTGTGAGCTTTATATACAGACTTAAAGACACAAAGCACCCACTCAGCATTCAGCTTCACCATCCTGTGGAAGAGCTGTAACCACTCTCAGCACAAGCCATCACAGAATAAAAATTCTACATTTAAAAACAAAAATTTCAATACCAACACTTATAGGAGTGCTGTACTGTTCTTCCTTTTCCTCTGTCTGTTTGGTTTGGATTAACATCAGAATGAAGCACAAGTTTTCAATAACCTGATTGTTAGAGCAGCTACTTTGGGTTCTGTAACGTTTAGGGCTCAGTGAGATGATTCCCTTGAATGTATCAATGTTCAGCAGCTGAACTTTCTCTGCCACCATGGCAAGTATCTTCTCCTTGTTTATATGCTTCAAAGTCTTTCATAGTCCTTGGTCTTACATGGGGTCCAAGGGAGAGAGGGGTCAAGCCACATGAGGCTACTGGGGACTTGATCAGTTTATAAGAAGCCTTGTGCTACAGTTGCTTTTGTTAGTTGGGACTGGACTGTATCATCTTGGAAAACTCTTGCATTCAGATGTTCCCAAACCACTGCACACTGTAGCAGCAGGATGTGTGTCTATTATGAAAGCTTGCAGGATTTTTGTCCATTGAAAGCTAAACTTCTGGTTGTACTCCTGGTTCTTCCCAGTGCAGGCTGAATATATGGCCCATAGGACAGTTCACACACATAAATGTTATCTGATCTTTCTTTTATTTACCATGAATATCTTATTCCTGCTGAAAGAAAGAGAGCTGCTAGTGATGGAACAAAGTAGAGCTACATGCTGGGGGAATTTGTGAGATCTAGTTGAAGATGGAAATTTGTCATATTAAATCAGAGTCTGGTAGAATAAATCCTGACACTTCATGACCTGAAGGCATTGCACAAGAAGACTTGGGGTGTAAATCATGCTTTGCTCAGAGCTTAGGCAGTAGGACTTGTGGTGCCCATGTCTTAGGCTGGCTCCCTCCAAGAACACTCTTTAAGCACCATCAAGGCATGTTGCAATGCAGTGCTGTGATTTTTTTTTGTCTGTAGTCTTCACCAGGATGTCAGGGTGCCAGGAAAGGTAACAGCCATCTGACACCCCTCATCATCCCAGGGTTTCAATCCAGAACCCTGTGCCAGCACAGAGGAGCCCTAAGCTGTTGTGACAAACATGCTTCTCTTCACCCACACTACTGCTAAACCTTTTTGCCTGTAGCACCACTGACAATCCAGCCACGATTAATACTGTTCAGATGGAGCTGAGCTCCTCTCCCATTTTATCATTCAGACACAGATGAAAGGCTGAGGAAACAGCTGATTTTCCCTTTCCTGTGATGTATTCTCTTTTAAACGCTTGACTCAGCAGAGAGGTGACCAAGCATCTCCTGAATGATTTGCATTGCAGCAGGAACCTGGGCTTCTCCTTAGCCCAGAGTGACACAAGTGCTGGCACTTGGTGACTTGACACTCAGAGTGTATTGAATGTGGCAGGGGAAGAGATGAAAGCAGGCAGAGAAAATGCTTACTATCTGGGGCAAAAGAATAAGATACTTGTCGCAACAGACACAAACAGAAGAGACACAGGCTCTTTTAGGAAGTGGTCAGTGGGTTTTATCTTATTGTGGGATAACTTCTTTTTTATATACAGAATGTTAGAGGCCAATTTGATTGGTAACACAAAGGTAAACTTTTCAATCAATTGGTCATTTTAGAGAGACATCAGAAGAAGGTCCCTCCTATACGAAATAATGTAAACATTTTTATATTTACAAAACATTGTTCTTCTGTTTACCAGAAAAATGCCTGGGAAAGAACCTTTCCAAGATCAAAACATCCCAGACATGAAACCCAGGACTACAGATCCCCATCCTGACCCATGTCCAATGACAATGGAAACTATGGCTTGCAGACAGCTGGACAGCAATATCCCACATGTTTTTGCACAGAAGTTGTGTTGTGGACATACACCGGAAGCAGATTTCAGAGTAATTGCCATTTTACATACTGCATTTCCCAGATAAACCTCTCCTTGCCCTCGTGGGTGTTTACTGTTTGTTTATGCTGAACGAGAACAAGCTGAGGCATATGAGTAAACTGCATCTCTATGTGCTGTTGCACTTAGTGATAAAACATTGTGGCTGAGAGTCTAATGATAAGCACAGACCACAAGCAAGTTTCTGATAAAGGTATATGTTTTGCTAGGGAGAGTTGTCTTTCCTTGCTTGGGTTAGTTCCCTGTTAGCCATTTTTGGAGTGTAACTGAAGTCCTTCCCTCACAGAAGAGGTGAGGATGCTGGCTGAGTAGATGCTTATCTTGCTCCAGGAAGAAGCAGTGCTGGCTCTCTTCCTCTGGCCTGCTCCTGGAGACCCCAAAAAGCTTGCTAAGGACTGGGAAACCACTTGTTAACTTCTCTTTCCTGGTGATCCCAAGGATTTGAAACTGATGAGTGAGATCACAACACCTGTGGGATTGGCCATTTATAAAAAAAACAAGAATTTTTTCAAGGGACTATAATGAAATTTTAATCTCTATCTATATGTGTATGACTATCAGCACTTCCAGATCTCCAGTCTCACACTTATTATTAATGTTTGATGTCCTCTGCTGCAAAGACATTCTCCTATCTGTCTGTCTGTCCCCTGCTCAGCAGCCTCTGTAACCCAGGCCCCAGGGAGGCTGCAGACAAGGCATCCTATTATGATGAAGAGTTGGTCATCTGCCTCAGAAGCTCCTGCCTGCATGACTTAAAATACTGCCCTCTGAAAACCCTTGGGAAGATGGAGAGGTGCCACTGATTCCCAGTCTATTGCCAAACAACTGAGCATGTGACATGGCCAGCACCACTGGCCCTATTCCAACATATCCTGTGATAATTAGCTAGAGGAAAGCGATTAGACGAGAAAAACATTTAGCTGAAAAGCAGATAGAGAAATATTCTGTCTTACCTTATGGCTACTATCTAAGGGACTTCCTCCCTCCAGAACAGTTGCACAGATCCAGCTGTGAACTGGACTCTATCTCATCATCTTTGGACCAAAGCACAAGAAGTACCTTTTCCGCAAACTCCCACCAAACTCTGCTGCTGTAAATATGACAAAGAAAGACATCTTTGCCTTCCTTTATTTAGTATGTCTTGGCATTAAATATCTTATCATGAGCTTACTGAAGACAGACAGACTTGACAGGTGCCAAGTTCCAATGCAGTAATTTTTATGGTTCTTATAGGCAAAAGAGCAAGCCATCTAAAAAGTGAGCCTCTAGCAGTGTTATGAAACATGGATGTTGATACAATCCTGACACCAGATCACACACTCCACACCCTGTGAGACAAGCCACGAGTGCAGGGGTGAAAAACTGACATGGAGCTCTAGCTCATCATAGACAAAGTGCACTGAGATGGCAGCATATAGGGAAAGAAATGTTTCAGCTGCTCATGTTGCAGTGCAAAGAGACTCTGTAACGAGCAAAAGAATTAGAAATTCTCATTGATGTACTTGGCATTGCTGAAACCTGGTGGGACAATTCACACGGCTGGAATGTTAAAATCCATGGGTTTAATCGGTTTAGGAGTAAGTGAGAAGAAAAGAGAAGTGGAGGTGGCAGTCTGCATTAAAGATGTCATTACTTGATTTAGAGTTATTGATAATCCAGAGCCAACCAAAGAATGTTGAATGCATATGTTACCTAATAAAACTCGAGGCATGCAGGTACAGGGATGTTCCAGAGTGCTAAATCAAAGCAGAAAATAAGGTGAGTTATTCTTTAAGCACCTGTCTCTTATTCATACCTAATGCAGAAGGGGAAAAAAAAATGAAAGCACTGTTTTAATGAGCTTTGATTATAAGGATATATACTGGGGCTGAGAGAGTTTAAAGGTTTCTAAAATTACAGATGATAATGACTGTGAGATGATTACATTAAATGTGGGCAAACAGAGGGCAGTTGCAAAGAGCCAATTTCTCAACAGCAGAAGAAAAATACAAGTGAAATTGATGGGGAAAAATTAGGCATGAAAGATGAATGAAAATTGGCAGGTCTTACAGAAAAGTTTGCTAGAAAAAAGTACATCTTTTCAATCAACCAAAGGGATGCTTTGCCTTGAGAGCTCATCATCTTTATTCAGCTGCAAAGTCAAAGCAGCAATCAGAAACTGGGAAGACATGTACAATAAATGAGTTATACTGTATCAGAAAACAGATGATAGTCAATATAAATTAGGAGTCATGAATATAGAAAATTGATAAAGGAAACTAAATATAAGTTGAAAACAAGTACATGGGAAGGTTAAGGACAATAAGAAGTTAAAGGAATGAAATAAATTCTATGAAGGTTCATGACTAGTGGAGATAATATTTTATGTTGAAAAAAGAAGACTGACTTAAGTACTTCTTCTAGTCTGTATTTAAAAAACACAGCAACATTTTAAGAGGATGAAGAAGTGCTTTCCAGTCCATTAGTGTCTTAAGCTATTAAACATCACCCGCTAAAGTTAGACATTTTAATGTTTCCAGATCTGGATGACTTTTACCCAAGAGTCCAAAGGAGTTCACAGTGTCATCTAATGATTAGAGTCAGTAATCTACAGTAAACAAATCTTGGCATGGAGGCAAAATCTCTGAAGACGGAGAAAACTCTAATGCTGTGTTAATGTAGCAAAAAAATGCAAGCAGCTTGTTCCAATGGTAGGTCAGATGGCCAGATGTCCACTGCTGACAAAGTAATGGGCAGAAATACATTTAATGACAATCAACATGTCAGACCTGTTGTGATTTTCTCAGACTTGCAAGTGTAGCTGAAGAAGTTAACCACACAGATTTCTCTTAACTTAGTAGTGCATGATATTCTGATTAAAAACCAGACCTGTGATGATTTTACAACATCTATAAAGCACATCATAAATGGGTTAAGAATAAACAGCTGTAAGGCCTTTAAAAAGAGTTCTCAGGAAGAACAACTCTTCTGATGGGGATGGTGTCTCACACAGCTCAACAATCAGAAATGGGCCTGATGCCTAATGATCTGGAAGTAAATAAAAAATCACAGCCAGTGAAGTTTATAGAGAGGCAAAGTTTGGCAGAGTAGTAAATATAAGAAAAAAAGCCATCATAGACGCTGAAGCGTATTCAGTAGCAAGTGGATGCTTACAGGCAAAACACATTTTGACATGGTTCAATGAAAAACTAAGCAGAAAGGACATGAGATATTCCTACCACAAGTGTCTTGTGACACATCAACTCTGAAGAGGATCTAATGGCAAAGCCAGACAAGCAATAATCATCTTGTACCACCATTTGACAAAGAGAGACAATAAGAGCTTTCAATGCAGAAGGAAAAAGCATTCCTTACTTCACTGTTGTAGAAGGGTCATTTTATGTTTGCATGGCAGTATTACAGAATCACAGGATATGCTGACATCCACAAGGATCGTGGAGTCCATCTCCTGCCCTGCACAGGACCATCCCCAAGAGTCACACCATGTGCCTGAGAGCATTGTCCAAACACTTCTAGAACTCTGTCAGGCTGGGTGCTGTGACTGCTTCCCTGGGGACCCTGTTCCAGTGCCCAAACACGCTTTGGGTGAAGAACCTTTTTCGAGTATCCAAACTAAACCTCCCCTGACACAACTTCAGGCCATTGCCTCAGGTCCTGGTTGCCAGTGAGAAGAGATCATTACCTGTCCCTCCACTTCCCCTCACACAGAAGCTGTATACTGCAATGGGGTCTCCCCTCATTTATCAGACTAAGTCAAGAGTACTACATTCAGATCTGGTGTCCATCCTTTAAAGGATGCTGAAAAATCAAAGAGAAAAACAAATAGCAACTAAAATCTTGAGAGATCTGGGGAAAGTGCCTTTCTATGAGAATGTCAGGGTCGAGTTTGTTTAGTTTATCAAAACCAGGACAGAGAAGTGATTTGATTGCAACTTTCAAGTACCTTAATGGGGAGAAAATGCCAGCAACTAAAGGGGTCTCTCCAATCTAGCAAAAAAAGAAATAGTGCAGGAGTCACTGACCAAAAGCTGGACAAATTTGGGCTAGAGGTAAACCATGGATTTCAATGAGGATGGTCAGCCAGGAAACAGCACTGACATAAGATGTGGATGTCACATCCCCTGCTCTCCTTGAATCAAGACTAAATGGTCATCTAAAAAAAAGATGCTTTCATGAAACATAAGTTCTTCCAGCCATTATAGTGGCAATGGACTAAGAATATAAAAGACCCACAGTGCACAGAAGGTCAGATTGTTTGATCAAACTGTGATTCCTTTTAGCCTGAAACGTGGCAGGCCCAGGAATTGCATTTGCATTCAATTGGTCAAATGAGCCACCTTTAAAAATCTAATCTCCAGAAAAATAAAAAGAGAGTCTTTTTCTGCCACCTGCAAATGTGTTATTCCCCTCTGCTGACCATCCACTGTGGAAGCAGATGGGGACCCTAAAGGATGTGCTGCTCCTTCATCTGTGTTATTTATTGTTGCCTTTAGAGGTTTGGGTAGCAGTCCCTAAAGATCAGCAAAACATAAGCACAAGATCACTTGTGGCATAGCAGTGTGGAGAGTGTTGAACTCACTTCTCTCATTTGAAAGTCTGTCTTTTCCTAAAACCCTCTGGCATTACTTGCTAGTATTGCCTTGTGCTGTAGTGTAGCAGGGAAAGAATTTGTACAAAGCAGGACCAGCTAAAGGCAGCTGCAGAGCCAGGAAAGATCTTTAATCCACAGGACAAAACAGCACTGATAGTACTTCCAGAGCAGTTGGGGGCTGGTTTTGTCATTGAGCCAGACTGGCTGCACAGCCCAGACCACAGGAGGGTAGGAATTGCCCAGATTTATGAGGTATCCCCACCAGTGATACACCACGTGCTAGTGCCCACTTGCCAGAGGCCACCACAGCACCTCACCTCCTGTTTGAGGTATGAATGCCGGGGCATTGTTTCTCTGCTGCCAGCCCAGGGACTGGCTCCTGAAGATCGATCTGGTGAACTTCTTGCAGTCTGAGTAAAGGCAAAAGAATGGAAAAAGCCAAAAGGAAAAAAAATCAACTCCAACTTGCAGCCAATTATTAATCATATGCAGTTTCCCAGAATTTCTGGAGTAGTTCCTTGATCCCCTCAGGACCAAGTGTTAGCCTTGTGAATCAGAAACAAGCTTTTCTCTTTCTTTTACCACATAATTGACACATATTTTTCCATTCTTTTGCCTCTTTTCTCCTCCCCATCATCAGTACACCTTCATTCCTTTCTTTGATCCTTCTTTCCCCAGCTGCTACTTTCCAGTTTCTGTTCCCTGTATATCTTCTTCCATCATCTCTTTTGTTCCCTACTGTTTTCTCTCATATTCCCTCTCTCATAGCTCTACCACAGCATTGCCCTGACACAGGAAAAGTGATCTGTTTCTATAAGAACAATACAGCTGCAGCCTCAGCCTATTTAATTAAAGCCTTGAGTTTATGGCAAGAACAGCTTCTGAGTCCCTGAGGTAGAGGCAATATTTTGTATTAATATTTGATATCTTATTTAGGATGTTAAATCAGATGCATGAAATCTCCCAGGAAGAATTGAAGGCAGAGCTCTGTTTAAATGATATAGTGCTAAGCTAGGCTGATGGACCACTCCTTCTTGTCTTCCTGCCAGACCTCTCTGAGCTGCCCTGGTTTTAGATGGAGCACAACCTGCTGTCAGTCGAGAGGAACAGTATTTATGAAATCCCTATACAGCTTATGTTAAGATTCCCTGCAACTGTGTCATCTTCCAACTTTTGTCTTGAGTTACTTCTCACTCTGGTGAAGTGCCTAACCCCAAATGCTGAGTCAGATGCCTTCCCACATAACTTAGATCAAGCAAAGAAGATGACTGTGCATTTTTTTTAACTCCCTCTTTCTCAGACACACATATACACATATGCAGAGGGACATTCCCCCACTGTCTGCATCCACATATGTGGCTGGGGGAATTAAAAAAGACCTTACACTCATTGTTTCAAGATGAATAAAGCCAAAGGGATTTGGACCCTCTTGAAGATGAAGATTTCCCAGCTTTCCCCTTTAAGCTTCATTCAACTGATGCTTGTACTTTCTTTCATGTTACCCCTCAAACATGTGTATGCACGTTTGTCTTTTCTGCAGATATTTTGGAGACCCTCATCTCCAGAGCAACTGCATTCTTCCAGATCTTCCCCTGCAGCTCCTGGCAGAGCTCTTCTCTCTCTTTTCTGAAACTCTGCATCTCAAGATGGCATTAGCAGTAGCCTGTTTCCCTTCCCCAGCCTAAAAGGGCTTGGTAAAGGTAACTCAGGGCACAATTTGCTCTCATTGCATTTTTCTGTGCTTGAAGGAGGGGGATGGGGAGGGGCGAGGAAAGGTAGATGAAGTGTCTATTTGTCTCTCATTAAGATGATGGGATACAAGGAAGTAAGAAAAGAGGGGCAGAGGAAGAATATGCCTCTTTTAAGCCTTCACTGCCTTTTCTGCACCAGGAGGCAGGTGAGACTGGGGAAGATCAGTCCTTCATGCCACAGGCATGGCTTGTGTTCAGACAGGCATCAATGCTGCAGGACCTATAGTGTCAGACACGAATCATGAAGCTTGGAAAAAAATGATTTCTCTGGCCTGGAGTTTTGGTCTGAAGAGGTCAGAGCTATAAAAAGCTGTGATCTTTGTGTACCGCTTCTTGAAGATAACATTTCCATCTCCTCTGCCCCGGGGAAGCCCTGGCACAATGGCTCCTCACTGCATGTCTGCTACCCTTCACAGGGGCCCTTTTCAAAGAGCTATACCTGACTGGCTTCCTTTTTTCGGGATGCAGTATCTCAGCCTGAGAGACCTCTGCAAATGGGTCAGTGGGAGAAGGCAGATTACCTGCCCCACAAACACCCAGAAAGGCAGTAACAGGACTAGTGAGGAGAGGAAGAAAACCAGCTTTTTTCCTTCCTTCTGGGCTTGGGCAAACTGACAGGCACAATAAAATGTGTGGGTGTCACTTGGCAGGTGTGAATCGTTCAGACAAGCTACAGTACACATCTCTAGTTGTTTTAAACTGTCTTCGTGCATCAGACCTCACCGCCCCTTACACAGATTTATGGCCACAATCTTTCATTGAAAGGATTAATGTCACCAAGACCTGGCCGCTTTGGACATTTGCATCAAGGCTGCCAGCCTGGAAGTCAACATTTCCTCCGGGGCTGTTTCTTTCCCAAGTCATTTAGGAGATCAATGCAGGGAAAGGGAAATTCTGGCATCCTTCAGGTAAAGCAGCGTCCTGTCAGCAAAATGACTGACCCTCTGCAGTTCCTCTATGCTAATGTACAGTGCATTGCCTCACTGGGCAGAGAAATCCCACCCAGGGCCTGGGGGCAGGTTTGGGGAGGAAGTACAGCCAGAGGTCTGGGCAAGCATCTGGAAATTCACACTTTCTCTGGTTAAACTCTGAGGCTGACTCACTGCCTAACCCCAGGCAAACCACTCCCTTTGCTGAGCTCGTTTGCCTGTGTGAGTTAGGGCTGAGGGTAGGGACATAGCCTAGGGAAAGATGGGAGAGTCTAAACTTACTACTGTGAGCAAAAAAATCATTGTTGGTGTTGAGCAATTAGGTGTGTGTTTGTGTGTAGTGTTTGGCAGATTCTGGCATTAGATATGGCTTCATGCAATCAGAGGATTATTTTTTTCCTGAGGAACGGCGATCAGCTTTATCTCAATAATAAATCAAAATAGCTTTCCAGTTTTTTTAGTTTCCTCATGAAAGCAACACAGACATTTTCCCACCCCAGAGCTAGCTTGCACTTGCTCCTCTCTCTCGATAACTGCTGGCTACACAGGAGCCCGTGAGCAATTAGGTTTCTTTTATCAGGCTGCCTGCCAACATGATTAACCCACCAGCTCCTCAGCAGAAAGCAAAAGCCCATTGGGAAAGCAAAAGCCCATTGCCACTACGGACAGACGGTCCTGCCTCCCTTGCTCTGCACAGCGCACACCCACAGTTGCTCCCTGTATGCATGGATTACATCCTCCCCAGGATTAATCATTTTTTTAGTGGATTTTTAAGGCTTTTTTCTCCTCAGGACTGCGTGGCACATTGCTCTGTGTGTATCTGTGTCTCTGTGTACTTAAGCAAGCTGGAGGATGCTGGCCTCTCATTGCAACAAGCACAGACCTGAAAGCTCTGCAGAACTGCCTTGGTGCCAGGCAGCCTCTCTCCAGTGCTGTACTGTGGCTCCCAAGGGCAAATGTTCTCCCTTATATAAAATACACAGTTCTTCATGTCCTTCTTCTGGCTAATGCGACCAGTCCTATTTTGGTCATATACATTTGTGCTATAAATGGTATCCTGAAGTCAGAGCTTATCAACATTGGCTCTGGTCTCAGAGCTTCTTTTACTGCATCAAAGGTGCATTGACATTCGTCCATCTAATTTACTGCTCTTATTTTTGGCTTTTTTTTTTTTTTCCCAGCAAATTGGTCAGGGAACATGGTAATAAGCAAAAATTCAAAAATAGACATCTGATAATGATCTTCTACCCCTAAAATTGTCTTGCTTTTTGAAGCTAGTAATTCAACACTTCCCCTACAACTCCATCTTTAGAAACTACTTGGTTTTGATTTTCCCAAGATTGTCCTTAAGATACTTTAAGTATCAACTCTCTGAACCAGCCAGTGTATGTTTAGCAGCAAAGGTAGAAAAGAAAGCTTCTGATAGTTATCCCCACTTTGATTGTTATGTTTTTAGACTATTTTCACTGATGTTGAACATAGCTCATGTCCTTTAGGCTGCCAAATCCTCCACTTGGAGCTGCAGAAATAAATCCATGAGATGCTGGAAGGCCACCTGTGGCCCCAGGAGTCCAGACATCAGTGTAATTTTGCAGAGGTGGCAAAGCAGATTTCCATTGGCATCCCAACTCCAGGGCAACCAGCCATGCATGCTGGCAAGGTCTCATATGGCCACGTACCTGCTTCTGTTTGGCACATCTGGCAGACCACCTCAGTGAAGCAGAGGGTAGCTGGTGCTTCAAAGGGAAGCACAAGGGAAGCACTGAGTGCTGTGAAGAGACAGCAAAGGCAGTGATCCTGTTCTCTGCAGACACCAAGAGCTGTGCTGCTTGCTTCCTTCACCCCACACTTGGAGGACTGTTATGTGGGAAGAAGCATGTCTTTTTGATATCATGCATTGCCCTGCATTTCTGCCTTTGTCTATGTACAAATGTGTTGACAAACTTGCTAAAGATGCTAGCTCTTCCTGCTGTCCCTTTGGCTATATATCCCCTATGTTCCCTCCACAACTGTGTGCTTCTACCTACAAAAAAATTTAAAATAAGGGTCTTTTTTTTCCCCACATCTGAAGTGCAGTTCAGACTTCCTGGGATTTCATTCAGGCCAGAGACATAGTAAATCAACTTCAAAGATTCTCCTCAGACTGCTCCATCCCATAATCTTCACCACCTCCTTCCCTGCTCAGCCCAAACAGCTCTTACCATTTTACCTGTAGTTTATCTTCCCTTGCAGGTAGTAACAATAAAGCTCCTCCTCATTGCCAGCCTGATTAGTTTTATCAGCCAGCCTGCCTTGCTTTTTCTTTTTTTTTTTTTTTTTTTTTTTTTTTTTTTTTTTTTTTGTCTAGGATTTTTCCTTATGCTTCTCTCTCTTATCTCTAAACTGTGATGGAAGTGTTTGGGGTTTAGCTTTGGACTGAAGTCCAGAAGGCTTTAGGCTGTCTGTCATTCAATACATCAAACGGAGAAGGTCCTGCTGAATCATGTGCAATCTCCCACTGGGAGCACAAAATGTAGGACAAAAATCACCTGAGCTCCATTCACCTGCTTACATTTCTTCTTAGGGCCTGGTTCATCCTCTTGACTAATTTTTCTGTCCAGTGATGACCAAAAGACCTTCAAATGGCTTTACTTGGTGGGGAGGAAAGACTGGGAGTAGTCCCCTACTCCGTCAGAGTTTCTCAGCTTACTCAGAAATCTTTAACCAAGCCTTGCACAGCTCTTTCTGCTGTAGTGCTGTGTAGTGGAGCTCCCTCTGGCCATCAGGTCATATTATCAGAGATAATCAGAGCATATCAGTTTCACACAGAGCTCAGCCAGACAAGCAAGACAAGACAGTCTCCAAAGTGCCATGAATGTCTCACTCACATCAAGTATCATTTTGCTTTTAGCGAGACCTCCCTGTCACAGCATATGATGTACTGTCCCCGTCTTCTTGGAGGGCAGCAGTGAAAAACAGGTTACAGCAGTAAAATGTTTTATTCTTAAGGCCTATTTATTATTTCTATCCTCCTTCTGAATCTGAACATCTCAGTATCTATCTCTCTGTGTTTGTTTTAGCTTGGTTTCTGAGGCTGTCATGCCTCAGAAAACACTTCCTTCTGCTCAGTACCACCAGGCAACAGAGTTTTCCAGACTGCAGCAGGGGAGGAACCAGTGTGCCACAGTACTGATGACCACAAGGTAAGGGAACAGGGCTGGGAACCAATATGGTGCAAGAGGTTTCTTACCCAAAGGGAAGTCATATGAAGGGGCTGTGTGTACCTTCATCCAGCTTCCTCCCCATCTTCCAGACTCAGTGAGCAAGGAAGGATCATGTGGGATCATAGAGACATGGTAGGATGTTACTCATAACTGGAGGTCATGGATGTTCTTTAGGGAGGACAGGCAGGGGCAAAGAAAGAAACATGAGGAGGTTGCATTGGAGTTCCATCACAAACCCCTTGACCAAGAGGAGGAAGTAAATGAGGCTTTTTAAGAACAGTTAGCAGAAATCACCTTAGTGCAGGTCCTGATCCTCACAGGCAATATCAACCATGCAGACATCTGCTGGGAGGGCAACAGGAAACCCAGGTATGTCCTAGGAACCTCAAAACACTGCAGGGGTAAAGCAATGCTCTTCCTGCTCACAAACAGGGATAATAGTGGTGAATGATGTCACAAAACGTCCAGACCACAGTAACCATACAATCACTGAGTTTAAGATCCAGAGAATGTTTGGGAAGACAAACAGCAGTTAATACTCTGGATTTTCCCTGGGCGAATTTCAATTTTTTTAGACACTTTCTAGGCAGAATCATATGAAAAAGAAGCTGCTGTAGGGGCTAAGATACAGAGGGGGGTTGACTGATTCTTAAAACAAAATTATTGAGAGCTTAGGAAGAATCTTGCCCAGCAGGACGACTGGGTATTTTAGCATAGAGCCCATTTGGATAAGCAAGGATCTTCTCAACAAATTAAAATGCAAAAGGAAAGTATACAGGCAGTGAGACAAGGATAGACATCAAAGGAGGACTATAGAAACCTTTCGTGGTTCCTTGGGGATGAAATAATGAAGACCAAAGCAAATCAGGAACAGAGCAAGAGAGATTGGAAACCTCAGCAAGAAACATCCAGATGGAATTAATTTTAAAAAGTAAAGGCTAAAATATTGCTAACACACACTCAGCAAATAAAAGATATGTGAAATGTTTCTGGTAACAGCATAGGTGCTAGGGAGAGGAAGCACCAACTAAACAGAAGGTTTTAATATAAAAATGTGCTGAAAATGGTCCTTGTTGCTTTGGGCACCTAAGAAAAAGTGGGGGGAATCTGACTGGCAAGAGTTTACATCAGCTGTGTACTTGTGGCACTTCTGGCAATTTCTGGAACTGAAGATCAGAGAAAAATGATGAGACCAGTCAGAGAGCTAGAAGGTCAAATTTACAGCAAGTATTACAGAAGTTAAATCTATATTTGTGGGATAATAGATGACCAAAAGCAAACACATCTATTCATCAATAGCTAAAGGGCAAGGTTGCTAGGGAGGCAGGAGACGAGCTAGGAGCAAAAGAGGATATTTCCAACTCAGTATCAGGTAAGTTTTATGGCCAAAGTTGCACTGGGTTGTGGAAAAGTTTCCTGATGGCAGAGATGGAAGCTCTCTACCTCATTTCCCTTGTATAGAGGCCTCTGTGCTGGGTAGCAGAGTGATCTGTGCCAGCGGTGGGTGGGAGGCTTTGGAGTCAGGATGCGAGAGGGACAAGGAGAAAATGGCATCAAGTCCTAAGAAGGGAATGGCATTACTGTTTGATTATCCTGGGGTTTTGCCTGCCATATGCTCTTCCACCTTCACCTGAACCAAAACACCCACCAGGGATTGCTGCAGGAAATCAGGATTGGGCTCAGAATACAAACCTGATTTCTTGTAACCCTTATTTTTGGTCTCACTGCAACAGAACTGACTTATCTCCACCTAGAATGACATAGCAAGAGTTTCAGGCATTTCCCATGGACCCATTCCCTCTCTCTACACAAGACTGATGGTGAAGTCTCTCAGTTCCTTTGCAGTAAAGTTCAATTCAGTCAGGCAAAAGGACAAAAACAGGATTTGGATTAAGAAGGTGTTGGAAAGCAGTGGGTAGGAGTGCTGGATATATGGAAGAAATTTATTCTTCCTTGCTGGGGCCATTTGGGAAGGACAAATCAGAGACCTTATAGACATAGACCCCAGGTGAGACCTGCACACCAGGTGAACTAAAGGCTGTGTAGGGCAGGGAGAGGCTGCATCATGGTTCCCCAATCCTGTCCTCTCTCCCCACCACATACACACTGGCCATGAACGTTTTTCATCCTTTTTCCTGGCTCTTCCACGCTGGGCATGCGATTGCAGATTTAACTCTCAGCACACACTTCAGAGAGAAATGGCAGCTTTGGACAATTGCAGTCTGATCAACTGGAAAGCTGTTCTGTCCTTGCAGATGGCAAAAGGGAGGCGATTCCCCCCCTCCCGGACCAGCTCACACCTTGCAGTGCCCCGACCAAGTGCTGAGCTGCCAAGAGAGGAATCCCTCACTCGCCCCTGACAGCTGCTGAGCCGCTGGAGGGAAGAGCACTCGCTAATGATATGTGCGCTTTGCTCTGTCAACACGAAGATTTGTCCCCCTGTCACCCTCCCCAGCCTCACCCTGCAGCTGGATTCCAGCCAGTGGGAGCCCTTTAGAAAATGGAAATGGATGCGTCTTTCACAGTCATTAGCGTGGACTGTGCTAATGGGATGTCATGATAAATACTGACAGTTAGCTGAGGGCAGCAGCGTTCACCGAGACTCCAAATGAGAGGGCAGCAGATGCTACAACAAGCTCCAAGTGCACCCGTGGAGGGGGAGGATGCTCTGGGAAGGCAAAGGCAAGCTGGTGGGCAGGCAGGATGGTGAGGTGATAACAGAGCTTGCCGCTTTCAAGGTCACCAGCCCGAGAGAGCAGTCCTGGGTGCTGGCAGCGCTGCAAAAGCAGAGCATGGGGTAAGGGCTGCAGTGGCTGGGGGGATTTTGCTTGTTTGGAAAATCCAGTGAGGGAGCCTCAGGGGAATCCCAGCTGTTAGCATACGTGTGGAGAGGCAGGGAAGGGCAGCCCAGGGGGCTGCATGGCAGGATCAGGTAAGTGCTACTGGGCACCACTAGCAAGGGTAGTTTCAGGGAAGAAATGAGATGCCCATGTTCAGGGGAGAGGATTACTCGATTTGCATTATCATTTGAGCTTGCACACACACGAAGAAATGAGCTTAGAGCTTCAGTACCTCAGGGAACTGACCAGCATAACTATAGTTAGATAATTATACCATTAAATCTATGCTAATACTACTAAGGCTGGTCATGAATTTTTTAACAAACCAGTGTTTCCTTGGAAAATACCAACTGATTTTATCAAAGATGAAATTTTTCTCAAGGACAAGGACACTTTAAATTAAAAAAAAAAAAAAGAAAAAAAAAGAAAAGAAGAGTCAGAAGACACACTTATTACAGTGAAGTGTTTTCAGGACATTTCTTTTAAAGCATGATTTCCAAGTAAATGTCCATCCATGAATCAGAGAGTCAAGGGACCTCAAACTGTGGATTGTCCACCCACAGCAGATACTGATCAGTAGGCTGCTCAGGAGCTCTTCCTGATCTCGCTGATTTATTTTCACTGATAAAAATCTCAAAATAATCTTATTCTGGTGCAGATCAGAAAACAATTTTTGCATCCTAAAGTCTGGTAAGGCAGGAAAAACTAGTTCACACTCTGCTCTCAGTATAATTCACCCTCAGGGAGATGCTGTTCTAGAATAAAAGCATTTTCTTACTTTGGAGTAATTACTCTTATTCCAGAACAGATTATGCACATGAGGGAGTTAAAATAACACAGCTAGAGCAATAACTGCTATTCTATTGCCACGCGGCTCAACTACCCACAATATTCAAGACTTAAAGGATACAAAAGTACACATGTAGTCTTTTTCTTATAGAGAGTACTAGCTCTTCTTAGGGCAACATTTCATATAGATGACCTATTGACAATATCAATCTTGTCTGACAAAATTAGACCTTCAAAGACAGGTGACAGGTCACCCGTGACTTCCTCGAGGAGATATCATTGCCTTTATTCCTTGTGCAGCACAGGTACAAACAGACATGCACGCACACACACATGGAGCATGTGCACATTTGTGTTCATTTCATATCCCTGACCTGATCTTTTGCTGCTTCTGAGATGGAAAGCAAAGAAATAGCAAGGAGGCCTTTCATCACAAATGAAACTGAAATAAAGGGTACAAGGTGCATGTGGTATCAGCACATCACATTACATTCACCCATCACTTTTCTCCCGATATTTCTGACTGGAAGTAGCTCTGAAGGCATCACAATAATGACTATTGGCAGGGTTTGTGTGGGCGAGGTGCTGAGAGCCGAGCAAGCCCAAAGTCTGAATTAACGCTTGAATCTCCCACGCAGAGTGTCCTCTGCAGTGCTGAGATGAGGTCAACAGATGGAGGAGGATGGAGAGGAAGGGACTTCCATATTAGTTCTCATGAGCTCATCCCATTTCTTTGCTCATAGAGCCTTTCCACCTGTTTCAGGTAAGGTGGCACTGCCTCTTGCTCTTAAAGACAGCCCATCAGCAGGAGTACAATCCATTGTGCAGAGGTCTGAAAGCTTTCTGGGCCCTCTTATGTCATGGTCATATCACACTGGTCTAGCATATTTTGCAATACTCTATTTCAGGACTGAAACAGAGTTTCATGTTACAAAAATGATTAACTGACCAAGCATTACAAGCACTCAAAACTGACAGCTTAGAAGTTGAGATGCCTTTAACAAAGAGCCCAACACAGTGGCCTATTGTAGCACAATACAGCAATCACCAAAAGTCCTTCGTTCTTCTACAGACACATTTGCAGCCTCTTGTCCTGTTCATGTCCTGGTTTTGCCCATGGACACAGACTTCTTCCTTGCTGATTGACACAGAAACAGCCCGTCTTGGCATTTGGCTCAGGCTCGGGCTTTTTTTGCTGTTCCACTCAGCACAGCTGTAATCACCTTGGCCTGAACAGTGCTCAAGAGATTTCCAGAAAGCAAAGAATGTTAAATGCACTGAATCCGTAATGTCCAAGCTATCTCCCAAGCAGAAACCTAAGCAGGATTACACTGGAGTAGGGGAGGCTGTTATTGTTGAGGGAGAGCTTGCAGGCTTAGAGGAAATGACATTGCAAAGAAAACCGGACACCATGTCCTTCTCTGCCTTGACAAATTCTGCTTTCTCATCAACAGATTCAGCCCTCCTAAGAGGGAAGGCTTTGCCCAGACTTGGCTACCCAGCCTCAGAAGGCTGGCATCAGTAGCTGATGTAGTCAGAGGGCCCCATATGCACTAGAAGGCCGGATGAACAAACATCTAAGTGTTCACCAGCAAAGACCAGCATGCATCTTTCTGTGATGCATAACCTACAGCAGGAGGCAGATTCTGTTCTAGCAGATGATGGTCAAAAGCTTCTCTCGTATTTATGAGATGACTTTGCATGCTTGTGTTAAAGGAGACATGTGGCTGACTCGGAGAATCCATAGGGATTTGTGGCTGCCTCTCATGTAAAGACCAAAAATCACAACTAGAGCTGTTACCCAGATCAGGATATCATGACATCAAGAGAAATTTCCTTTCTGACCTCCACACGTAGGTCTTTCATACAGGACTTCACAGCTGTGACTATATGGAACTGCTGGCATGCTCAGACTTGCATTCAAGCACTAACCCAGCAAGAGGGGGACACCAAGTGCAGAAAAGCCCTCCCCAGCCACTAGATGTTGCATGGATGCAGCACTGGATGTTGCAGAGGGCAATACCGCCCTGACATTCGCCCCTTTCCATGGCTGCATGGATGCATGGACTCTGCCCCCCTGTGTCCAGTGCCAGGAGGGGAGGCCAGCCTCGGGGGCACCTACAACTGACGCGATTGTGTGTCCCCAGGACAAGCCCATACTGTGTGAGGCAGGTCCCAGCCTGAGCAGGCGGTGCTATTTGACCCTTGCGCGGACCATTCATTCCCCTTGTACAAAAGAAAGTCTTGTTCAATTCCATGTCGATGAAAGATGTGGAGCAGAGAGAAGCTGGGAAACAGAAGCCACTTTCTCATATAGCCGAGGAGCTGGGTGACAACTGCTCTCTGTTCTCCACCCCCAGCCTCCCTCCACCTCCCAGAAGGAACAGACAAAGGACGTGTCATGATCGGCTTTTGGAAAAAGGATTTGACATCACTGTCAGTAGAGCGGTTATGGAAAGCAGGGCCGCTCGCATCCTCCTGGATGCAAGTTTAACACTGGCTGTTAGGAATGGCAGTGCAGAGAGATCTGCTGTGCTCAGGGTGTGTTGAGAGGCAGCACCTCCTTGTCGAGGTCGGGGTCTCTATGACAGTGCTTTCAAAACTACTCGTGTATCGATTCACTGTAATGGGATGGAGGATCCATCCATGCTTTCAGCAGATAGCTCACTCAAGATTTAGTTTCTTACAAAAGCAGTTTCTTACCTTTAAGGAAAAGCCTTATGGAATTTAATGGAGATGAGACTGACAGAACGGCATAGAAATAATTCTTAAAGCTGACAGTTTAACAGGGACCATCTTCCTTTTTAAAGCCATTCTATAGAGATCAACCCTCAGGATAAAGCTCTCTGCTTGACACTAAAGAATGGGTGATAAATCGATCAAAAGGTAAATCACATTTTCCCTTTGCAAAACTTTTCCAGAGGGGCAGAATACTCAAATACCATCTTTGGGGTACACACAGAGAACCTGTCCAAAGAGCTCAGTGGTTCAGGGTTTCTTTAAACTTCCCCATTGGTTCAATACTCCTTCTCATCTGCTGCTCCCATCCTGTTCTTTTCCTATTACATGGGAACATTCTCTCCTGCAGGGATGAGCCCAAAGTCAGAGACTTTCTTTAGTTCTGCATTTCTTTAGCTGGTGGGCAGGAGGATCTGAGGAAAGGCAGTAACTCAGGCTCCCTCCAGCCTTTCATGGACAGTCCCCATCCCTAGGGTGCAAGGTACGAGCAGAAGCAGGCAATTGCTCCCCCCACACAGCAGGTGTGTGAGGGCACTGCCCTGCATGCAGCAGCCCTTACACATGCTGTGCGACTGGAGGGGGGTGGCAAGCTCTAAGCCCCTCTGCAGTAACACTGCCTTGCAGGTGGCCAAGGAAGGAACAGAGAGCACTGGAAGCACCAAGCCAAAGCCCTGAGGGAGGCTGTGAGCAGAGCCCTCACAGCGGCTCCTTGCTGCACCTTCGGAGTGGTGCTGCCGAAAGAGCTGCCTCCCAGTTGCAGAATAGCAGATGTGTTTACCACACATCAATCTGTCTCTGTCTGGGTCCTTAGCTGGCCCCCATCATCATCCTATTCAAGAGTCTGCAAAGTATTTAAAAATAGCATTAACACTAACAATCTCTCTTTCTTTCCTCTCAAGCTTGTAGCAGAAATAGCTTGATTAGTGTACAGCTCTGGTGCTTCAAGGGGGAGAGAAATGAAACTGCAGAGCTTTGCAGAGTGGCTTTTCAGCCTTCTTCAGGCAGCAACTGCTGGCTGCTTTGCCGAAGCACAGGTTCTTCAAAGGATGGCAGATTATAGATCAAGGACTGCTTGTTCTGCCACACATATTCTCAGGCAGATTTACAATGAGGAGAGAGACCCTGCTCCAGCTTTGGACTTTGGAAGAGATGCACCTGACACTCGTCCTCTGCCATTACTCTTTAACCACATCCAGAAGATTGGCAAGGAAAGGAGTTGGGAAGGGGGTCTGTCCTGGGGCAGAGGTGTGGACTAGGTAGAAGATAGCTCAGCAAGCTCTCTGAAAATACCATTGGGCTGCACGTAGCCTGACCAGGGAGGAGCTTGGCAGGCAAGACCTCTGGTGTCTCATTGCATCCCTCAGATATGGATTTCAGGGGTGACTTTGAGGGAATAATTTGTCTTCTCCAGGGCTTATCCTCCCTCTCAGCAGAAAGGGTGCCACCTTCCCAATTCACAGGGAAGGTTTTACTCACTTTAGTATGTGTGTGCAGTGTTTTGAGATTTGTATTTACAGAGACTGTGTGATGCCACTACCTAGCAATGTTTCACAGGCCATGTCAGGTGCGGGCATGACGCTTAACTGACCTTTTCAGTAGGTTTCCCTTCCCAATCCACATCCCCTGTGTGCCTTTCTCCAGCACTGCTGCCAGCTCTTCCTCACCTTTTGTCTGTGAAATACAGCATGCTAGCTGGGAATCAGCAAAGCTCTCTTTGCCTCTCCCCTG
This sequence comes from Cettia cetti, assembly GCA_013401135.1. Classification (NCBI taxonomy): domain Eukaryota; kingdom Metazoa; phylum Chordata; class Aves; order Passeriformes; family Sylviidae; genus Cettia; species Cettia cetti. The sequence goes on along the minus strand of VZUI01044641.1, from coordinate 1,807 downwards.
CCTTGAGAGCCCTGAAGAGGCAGGTTCTCCACACAGCTGCGAACAGACGGTCCCAGCAGCAGAGCACCGCACACATTCCCACAGCAGAGGACACCAGCAAGGTCCCTGCTGTCCTGTAGCCAAATCCCCTGTCAAAAGGAAGGGTGGGAAGTATGAACAACTCGCTCCCCCAGTCCTATAAGGTGCCTCAGACACACTCTGTACCATGCTGTGCTTCTAAGAGCTGCAACAGGAGGGGTGAGTCAGGAGAGTGGGGAGCAGCTGCAGCACTCAGCCCAGATGGAGGAAGACCTCGGGAGGCTCACAGCGCTGTGGCACAGCTTCCTCCTTTGCAGCACGAGTCAGTGAACATTTTCCACAGTGTTTCCTCTCCTGTGACTTACTGCTGCAAGATTCAGGGATGTGGTCTGTGGGTCTGCCTCAAGGCTGACACAGCATCAGGCCCCTTAGGGCATGGCAATGAAAAAGCAAGAAAAGCAAATTGCAAGAATAAATTGCACACAGATTGCAACTGTAAGCTACCCTCTCCAACAGCATCTCTCCCAGGTTCTCGAAGCACTTATCATTTGGGAAGGAGCTTAGCTTAGTGGCAACCTCAGGATGGAGGTTTCATGGAGTTTCATATCATGTTGTACTTTCAGTGGAGGAAGTGTGGGCAGACAGAAGGGCAGACAGTCTGGGAAAGTATAGCATGTCAGGGAAGAGCTGCCACCCTGGGCACTGCAGTGTGGATTGCTGCATATGTTGGTGCTGGACAGAGTTGTGGAGGCAGTGGAAGGAGGAAGGTCTTACCAGAGCAGTAACTCCACTGCCATGAGGCTAGGAACACAGGCTGCCCCAGTCACTGCCTTCAGGAGGGATAAAGAAGACTGTAGCGCTCTGGATACTCCACTGTCCCCTCTAATAACTCTACTGTGAATGCTCTATCCAAGAAAAATATCTCTGCACAGACCCACTTGGCCCAGAACTGAGTCTCTTTGCAGATGTGTGCAGCTTTTGCCAGGAGCCAGCTGTGGCATGAGGGGAAGCATCTTCCTGCACTGTCAACTCTCAGCAGCCCCTGTCCAACCATAGGACAGACTGACTAAACTGTGGCTCTGTGTGTAGCAGTGAAACAGCCATGTCAAAGGTCGGATGGACATAAAAAGGGAGAGCCTGGAGCATGAGTAAGCAAAGCCTTAGTGGTTTGGGCTTCCAGAGTTTCCAGCAACCTCAGATTTGATCTCTTCCTCATGCTTTTCCACTCCAGAGAGAATCCCAGATGTCAAAGTCCTTAACCAAGGTCTCCTAGAGAGGTCCCAGGATTAGGGTGTTCACCCAAGGATTGCCTGCAGCTCACTAACCACCCAAGATGCCTGTGGTTAATAATCAGTCAAATAACTCCTCCCCAAGTTCTTTCTCCAGCCACAAGAGGAGAAAGTCTTTGCCTTATCCCAGGGAATTCTGAAAGATTCAATGCCTTGTAGGCATAGACAATCAATTTCTTTGGTGTGGATTTTCCTAAAATCAAGGTACTGCAGAGCTGGAACAACCCAGATAACTCATTCTTGGAGCAGGGTAGTGCTTCTGCCAGTAGTGCAAGAGGAATCCAGGCTTCTGCTGAGCCATCTGTGGGGAAGCATCTCACCATTTCCTGACACCCACACACTGGCTTTCATCCACAAGCACACAGAACCCTTCTGGGCTGACCGTGCAACCTGGAGACTTCATGGCTCCAACACTGAGGATGGCTGGGTGGATGGATGGATGGATGGATGGATGGATGGATGGATGGATGGATGGATGGATGGATGGATGGATGGATGGA